>JXPH01003887.1:5940-20911 GCA_001014845.1 Mochlonyx cinctipes | reverse complement strand
AAATCGCCCATTTTACTTTTAAAATACGTTTACGACCTAAAGAAATCATTTGCGATCAAAATTGGGTGTATTTCTGTAGGTCGGTTTGTCGGTTTGTACATTGTCGATTGTTGCTAACTTGTCGATTGTGTGAATTTTTTCTCCAAAGATCAGGAATATTTTCAAATATTCACGTTAAGAACTAGCTTTTGGTGTTAATAGGCGAAAGCGAAACAACAATTATAACTTACTCAAAATTCATAAACTGAACGCAACTCTACGTCTCCCCACTAGCATTTTCCAGCTGTGCATATTTTGTATTTTGTATTTATATATTTCCATATGATCAAGCGAGATGCTTCTCATTTACAATACATGGTTTTATCCATTAAAAATGTATAGGTTTTTAGGTTTTAGGTTTTAGGTTTTTTAACGTAGTTGAAACTAAATAAAATGCCTGAATTTCAGTACTGCAGGTAGTCGATAACTAATAAATAATAATATAATAAGGCATAGTACCCTAGGAGAACCAGGTGAGTCCTCCTATTTCAAGATATGGAAGGCAAAATCAAAGACCTTTCCCATGAAGGAAAGAAGGTTGGCTTGAAGATCAACGTCAAAAAGACAAAGTACTTCGCTATAAACAGAAATAGCGCCGGAAAATTTGTATTGGTGGTAAAATCGTCGAATGCGTCAGGAAATTTACCTACCAAGCTTCAATTATTCCGAAGCCTTGTATTGTCCACATTTCTGTACGCGTCAGAGACTTCAAAAGTGACTGATTCAGTCACCAATAAAATTCAGACATTTGTCAATCAATGTCTGCTGCAAATCCTTCAGATAGGATGGCCTCGAACGAGTACTAACATAGAATTCAAGCAGCAATAATGTAGTATGACTAATATGGATGCTACGAAGAGGTCCAACGGAACCCGGATCTATAGAAAAATAAGCTTTGGAGACCTGTCCTCGTGAAGGAACCAGATCCAGAGGCAGACCACGCCAAATTTGGCACCTTTCCGTCAAGTCAGAGTTGGGTGTACGCAATGATGAATGGGG
This sequence comes from Mochlonyx cinctipes, assembly GCA_001014845.1. NCBI lineage: Eukaryota > Metazoa > Arthropoda > Insecta > Diptera > Chaoboridae > Mochlonyx > Mochlonyx cinctipes. Next base: position 19,873 of record JXPH01003887.1, on the reverse strand, counting down.
TGACATTTTAGCAACCGATAGGAATCGAACGAGATGGAAAAATACTGTTGACCGGCTGTGTCCCACTACGGGCCATAGGCTTTAAGTAAAGTAAGTAAGTGATACCTTGGAACTATGTGTTTTCTTGTGCAGTACTGCTTAAAGATATGATGCTAGAAGCTTCCGAACCCCTGAGGTTCCTTAGCAAATTATGCTTTTTATGGTATAATAATTCACAATTTATTGGTTGGGCAGAAAAATGCATGTCCCACGTCTTAAGTCCATTGAGGTAAACGGTGTTACAAATGAGCTAGACGTCTACTTTTTTCACCAAATGGTCAAAATATCTCAAATACCAATCTCTATAGAATTGAAATTTGAGGTCTTACTAAGCAAAAAACATTGCAAAGCATTAAAATTGTACGGTCACCATTTTGCAGAGCATTGACAACTCATTGGACATCAATTTTTCTATTATTTTAAGGTTGATTTTAGGGTTTTTAATTAAAAAATGAGAGAAATTAGAAGTTATTGTCTTTCCCAACATGGTCTATAGACAAAAAAACATGGTTGAACAAGAGTTTTTCAGCCCTACCAAAAAATATGAAATCTTCTACTGTAAAAAGCTCGCGTTAAGAATTCCAGTAATTCCAAACCTGATTTCATTTTTTACTGCAGGCTCTCGAAGTAATTGAAAATTTCTCAAGTTTTCCAATAACATTAAGGATAAATTGCAAGAAAATTGATTTGAATATATAAAGAGCACTCAAAATAAAATCATAAGTGGGTTCATGAAAAATTATTGGTCGCTTCCAACGATAACTGAATCTAAATTTGGGAGTAAAAATATTATGCTTTCACTATTCTCAAACTAAACTGTGAATTGGGGTGAATTTAACTACATTAGTTTTGGTGCCCAATCCAACTAAGATTGATATCCTTCTGTTTAGTTCTTTGCCACAATTCTTCATTGGTAATTCGGCGTGGCCAAAAGATACGTAGGATTTTGAGAATACAACGGTGTACGAAGACTTGTATTTTTCGTTTTATGTCCTCTGTAACGAGCCAGGTCTCACAACCATATAACAGTAAAGACAGTACGCATGATCTAATTATGTTGATTTTAGTTCTGGTGCTATAGATTGTAGAGCGCCATATACGATTAAGGACGATAAATGCATCACCATGTCCTTTTTTAATCCTGGTTTCAACATCTTTACTAATACTCTCCAGATACTGAAATTAGTCTGCATTTATGCGCGTTTCCTTCATCTTGCTAGTGTTGATTTTCAACCCAACTTTAGACTCTCGTTCACTTTATATTATATGTCCACTAGCTTATGTGCTAACTCACATTTATCGTCAGACAAATCTAGTGACTGCAATCTCTCTCGCGGTATAAGGGGGTTGCAAACGATTCCTCGTAGCTTGTTTTTTGTTGTTCAAATCGTCACTCCATCTAAAACGACAGGTTCAGCACTTTGCAGGTTCAGCATTTCTGAAAAGTGCAACTTCAAATTTGGTCAACAGCACCCCGTTCATATCTTTTACTGGAACCTACTTATTTGGTCTAATTTATTTTGGAGCAGGTGAAATTCAGGATTCACTTCCATTTTGTTGTTTCAGATATTTTCATAAAGCAATTTTAAATCAGGATCATATAGTTTCAGAAAATGAATAGAAAAAAAGACTTTACGCATCCACAATGAAAACAAAAATATAACTTTCATCCACTTAATTTTGAAAGCAAGCGATTTGATTCTAACGACTTTCCGTTATCATCATCATCACCCTTTATCTATATCTTATTCTTTCATCTCGTTAAATTAGGCTGTAACATGTTTCCTTGCGATTATTATTATTATTATTATTTTTATTGAGAGTTTTATCGTATATCTTTCGAGAAAAGGCTGCGGTTTAGAAAGTTTAGTGCACAAAACACCAGGCTGTGCTTCAGATCTTCATTATTACCGAGACCGACTACATTAATGATAATGACTTTATTAATATACAACCAATGTTCATATTTTGCAACACCCAAGGCTCTTCTTATTTTAATTAAAAAGTTTGAAAGTGCTGTAAACTACGTTCTGATTTCACATTTATTATTTAAAGAATGGTGTTGGGAAAGGAGGTTAGAAATAACACCATTTTATAGCATATATTGTGTACTAATCTACCATGACCAACTCCCAAATAGAAGAAGAACAAGAAGTAAAAAATAAAGAGAAAAATTAATCAATAATTGATAATTGGAACGAGACATCTGGATTTAACTACACTTATATGGGCACTCAATCGGTAGCCAAAGCAGAAAAATTACTTTTAGTCATAAAATTCCAATTAAAAAGTTGATAAGTCATAACTCCAAGACATTGAAAATTTATTCAAATTTTTTTCTCTTACTAATGTGTCTGCCCAACTGTTATTCACTCGTCAACTCTTGACGGTCAAATTAGGGAGTAAAACAATAATCCATAATCCTTTTTAGTATCTGAACCCTACTATCATCTAGATGGTGTTACCACTTAAAAAAAAAAAAAATTGCACATATATCAATGTGATCAAGCTTCCAGTCCTAACGGTAGGTTCAAGCCCGAAGACCTGTTATTTTATCTTTTTATTTTAAAAACTTAACATATTCGGCCAAAAATTTCATATGAAAATTTCCATATCTAAATTTTTTCGAACCGCAATATAACAGCACGCAAAGCGGATGCCTTCAGCCATCTGGGCGGGCGTTAGTATTTTGTTCAACATTTGTCCTAAAAACTAACTTTGATTAACAGATACTTTCTGCTTTGTCACATCTCAAAAAACTTAGGAAACCACTAAATGGATTAAGTAGCTTTTCATCATATTTATTGTGTATTTTGTTATAGCAACTGGATTTAGACTTCGACAAAGATGATTTGTGCAAATTTTAAAGAGGATCGGAAATGTATTTACATGAGTTATCCAAGAAAGTCTGGTAATTAGAAGCACCAGGAATGAATAGTATTATCCAAATTAAGCATGTGAACTCTTCTTGAACACTTGCCATTAGCTTGTATTCCAAATTTGAGCTCATTCCGATCACTAGAACTCTAGAATTTTGAAAGTGTCCGGTACGTAGGAACCCCCAGTTCCCAATGTGACACGATCAAACACTTTTAGAAACTGTTTCTGAGTACTTACCAAAAGCTTTTATTCCAAATTTGAACTCATTTCGGTAACTATAACTCCAGAATTCAGGAAGTTTCTGGTACGTGAGGTTAACAAAACTGGCCATTGGAAAGTCTAACCATAGTCTATTTATATACGATTAGTCTAAAATTTAGACTTTGGGAGACTTTAAACAGACTAAAAATAGACTATGGGCAAACTTTGGCAAAGTCTAGTCTCTCGACTCTTATTTTGGACTTGTTAAGGTAAATACCACACCTAATCCGTTAAGGTGGATCGGATCACTTTTCATTCGTTAGGGTGAATGGATATTCCAAAAGATTTTATTAATAAATTTGTGATCTTATCTTTATCGATAAAATGATTAACTTTTGTATGAGCCCATAGAAGTTTCGGTCCAATTATGCTCTCATATGAATGGATCAAGTATCCTTATCAAATGAATACCTCCTGTAATATTTCAGCTCGATCGGACAAACCGTGTAGGAGTTTTCTTGAGACATAGCAATGTAACGGACAAACGGATAGACGGATACGACGGTACAGATGTCACAGAAGTTCACCCAATTTTGCTTAGAAATGACTCCTAGGGGTCCAAAACGTATTTTAAAGATGATTCGGGTGATTTTCAGTTTTCGGCCAAATGCATTAAAGTAAAAATACCATACTGTCTGCATACTACCCGCAGCATTTTCAGTAGGAATTTTTTTCCTAAGGGTTAGTAATATATAAAAGTAAGTAAATTAAAAATTCAAAAATTCGAAATCGCCCATTTAACTTTTAAAATACGTTTTGGACCTTTAGAAATCATTTGCGATCAAAATTGGGTGTATGTCTGTATGTCGGTTTGTCAGTTTGTATCTTTTCGATTGTCACTTGTCAATTGTGTAAATTCTTTCTCCAACAATAGCGGTCGCAATAATTATTGACAAATCATCCTATTAAATTGGTGAATTCTTTTTCAGTGCAGTACACTAAATGGCAATATATTTTTGAATTTGATATTTGAAATCCATTCGAACCCTTAAACAACCCTACTTCAAATTAAGACGTGAGAACATCCTCATGGCGTCCTCCAGGCTTGCTACAGGCATCCTCATGGATATGCTTGCATGTAAATAGTTTTAGACATAACTACAAAAATTAAGTAATGATTCCAAGTTTAGATTAAAAACTTAGGAAACCACAAAGTGGATTATGTTACTATTCATCATATTTATTTTAAATTTTGTGACAATAAAAAAAATCACATCTTATTTTTAATTAGAAAACCCCACATAATGCACCTTTTTCAAAGAATTATTTCAGTGATTGCGATTCAGTGAAATTAATATTATTGCACACAATGCAACCATTTTTTCTTAAATTGATGATGATTTTTCGTTAACTAAAGTTAATTTATGCCGGTAATTAAAAAAACCCATATAATGAACCATTTTTACTGAGAATTTTTTTAGTGATTACCATGGCTGTTAAAAGAAGCATCGATAGTTGCAGCACAATTTTTAGTTTACCCGCTTTGGTTGGATTTGAAGCTCTTAAATTCAGTGGGCTGAATTATTTTATCAATTTAAGCAATTGGTTTTACCCCACTGAATTTGAAAGCTTCAAATCAAGCCAAAGGTGGTGAACTAGGAATTGTGCTGCAACAATCGATGCACCTTTTAACAGCCATGGCGATTAGGATACAGTAAAATTAACATTATTGCATACAAAGGGTGCATTGTTTTACTTAATTTGATTATGAATTTCTTTTTTCAAAGACCTTTTTGTATGAATTCTCTTTTTAGTTCCAAAAGTCGCAAGATAATATTTTTTTCCTATTTCGGCCAAATGTCCCAAATATTCTTTTTATGATTCAGCCAAATGTCCAAATAACTTTTTTCTGTTCGGCCTTATGCCATTCTTCCAAACGGCCTTTGGCCATAAGGCATTCAGCCAAGTGTAATAAAATCGTTTATTTTCATTAAATTATACACCTGTTGGTTTTACATAGACTTTTTTCTAAAGTTTTATTCGGGGGAAAATACGTTTAAAAAGGCTATACACAGACTCCTCATAATTAAATTACCGGATAGAAACAAGAGCACAACCACCTCCCTATACAGCATCTCATCCAAAACCCTGCTCAAATGGCACATAACTCGTATACTGCCTAAAAATAACCGCTGGTGTTTTGTTGTTGGAACATCATGTTAAAACGCTGCCCACAATTATTATGATCATACAGCATCCGGTACACCAACATACCTACGCATACAATGCACAGTTGTATACTTCCCTCAAAAGGATTATTTTGTTCCACTTTTTCATTATTTTCACGATGAACAAATAAGCTTTTTTCTGTTTTTCAATGTTAAAAATGTTAAAGTAAAATAGAATAACAATCAACCACACATAAAGTTTATTTGTTACATCATTTATGCTGCAAAACATAATGATAATAAGCCTCTGTTCTGCTGTGTTATTACTTTTTTCATTCATCAGGGAAAACTGGCAGCTGGAGTCGTTTGTGAGTGAGTCATATTTTTTATACATGTTGTTCAAGGATGGAAGATTGGACTTTTTTGGTAGCAGCGTTCCTTCGATTTTTACATTTTCTTCGACCAACCCCCCTTTAATGGAAGAAATATATTGGAATCACATAAAAACGGAAATCTCGTCAAATGTATAATGACAAAAAGGATGAAAGAAATGAATAAACGATGATCATGATGTCACAGAAAAAAATGGATAGAACATTAGAATATAATTGAGTAGAACGATTGCAATTGACAGTTCTCATACGTTCTACTAAACTCGTTATTGGTGCTAAAGAAGAAAAAGCAGACAAAAAAATTCTTATTAGAATTTCTTCAAATTCCAATTTGAAATGATTAAAATTTGCAATGTATAATATAATTTTAAGTTACATGAGTTTTCACATGGATGGCAAATGTATAAAATCACATGAACCTCCTGGTAGGGTAAGTCTGCTTATTTTCGACGCCTACAATAACGAATCCATATTTCCAACCTCACTTGCATATCTCTTTATTGAAGTTTTTGAATAGAACGATGGTACCAACAGTAACGACGAACTTAGAAATTTCTCCGCGATGGATGAAACGCAGATTGCCCGAGTGTCGGAACATAAGGGTTGACAAACCCTGCCCTGCCGATGATGACGATTTCAAAAATTGATGAACAAAATCAGTTTGCTTTTCCGGTGCAACCAAGTTACACTAACTGTAATTTTTACGACGATTAAATAATAAGCGACGCTATAGTTATAAGTGTAGGATGCTCTTTTATTTAATAAATCTAACGACTAACACGATTTAGGTATCAGTCCCCACATGTAGGTATCTGAGGTGTAATATAAATTCAATCATTTGTAAACAAATTTCCTAACAAACATCGAAATGACATTCTGTCTGTTTCCTATGATCACACTTACAACGAAGAAATGTTTCTTTATGTCCTTGTGAAGGGACCATTCTACTATTTATTTTCCGTTTTCATTTTCTTTCTTTCTCCGACATATCTGTAGATAGAAAAGAATAGCTTCTGTGTTCAGTGAAATTTGGAAAATTCTGGTTCTTCTGAAAAAGTTGTTGTCTAAAACGTGAAAAAAAACAAAAAAATGTCTGTGTGGGTCTGTCTGAGTTTTTGTATGTCAGTCTGTTTGTCCGATAACTCGCGTACTTCTCACTAACTGTAATTCAAACTGAAATTTTAGGTGGAGGCTTTTTCTACAAAATTAAGGACGAACAAAGTTCTTTAAAGGGCCAAATTGGGCCACGGAATGTAGGGGCTCGCATACAAAATCACCAGAATTTTCAAGAAATCTTGAGTTCTAATGATCGAAATGAGCTCAAATTTGGAAAATAATCTTGTGGCAACTGCCCAACACCAGTTCCTTTGCTAAATTTGGGATAATATCATCCATTCGTGGTACTTCCAATTACCAGACTTTCTTGGATAACTCTCTAAATACTTTTACGATTCTCCTAAAAATTTTCATAATTCATCTTTGTCAACGCCTAAATTCAATTCCTATCACAAAATATACAATACTGTAAATATAAAAGAAAAGCTACATTACCCACTTGGTTTGTAAGAAGCTATTGCTGAGATTTTCTTATTGGCGAAAGTGTATGCCTGTACTACAGAATGGTGGGTTGATCTTGTATGTAGAAATATCAAACTAAAATTTTCCCGTAAAAAGCGGTGCCAGTATGCGTGATTTTTTTTTCATTTCAACGTTTGGTGGTTTATCTTCAATGTTTTGGAATAAAAGTCCAATAGTTTGCCACATGCACTGTCAAAACCTAAACGTAACTGCAGAGTTTTCAGCTGTGATAAAGTAACAAAATTACGTAAAGTTACGTTTAAATCTGGGGTTGGTCAGACTCTCCTTAATTTTATGTTATCTTAAAGTAAAGTTGTGTCGTAGAGAGGTAATTTAATTACGTTGCCACTGCATATGTTAAGTTGTCACCAAAAGTTATGACGAAACGTATACTTCTAAAATTGATTTTTTTACTGAGTGTAGCTATTATTATTATTAGCTGTTAATTATCGGGTCCTAGAAATATCAAAAATTGTTGATCGTATTCGTTATGTCTCTATCTATAATCAATTTTATCATTCATTTTCCCTGTAGGTACACACTTAAAAAAAGGGATAAAAGACCCGATCTGCTGAGGGTTCTAAATCGGGAAAATATCACAACCCGATGATTCGGGTTATCTCGATTAGCTTTCAAAATTAGAATTTTTCATTAAAAAAAGAAAAGAACAATACTGAGGTTTGAACTCGTGATCTCTTGCTTCCAAAGCTACTGCTCTGACGCATGTACTACGGAGGCATATGATCATCGGCTATAAAATGCAAATGGAGNCAAAATTAGAATTTTTCATTAAAAAAAGAAAAGAACAATACTGAGGTTTGAACTCGTGATCTCTTGCTTCCAAAGCTACTGCTCTGACGCATGTACTACGGAGGCATATGATCATCGGCTATAAAATGCAAATGGAGACATTTAAAATATTATAGTGCGCATGCGCATACACAGATGGCGAATGTACTTGCGAGGATTTTATTATTCAGGATATTTGCATAAAACCACGAGTCGGAACCCGATACTCGAGACATGTATTTATAATTCCCGAATATCAGGATTTTTAAATATAGGAACCAAATATCGGGATATTTTCAGATCCCATATGCTAGTGGGGTGAAGTTGACCGGTATAAAGTTTCCGTTTTTACACACTTAAAAAAATATCCCGAGATACAGGAAAAGACCCGATTTTTCATCTGCTGATTGTTCGGGTCGATGTTACCCGAATTTAGGGTATTTTTCCAGATATTTGGGGAAAATAACCCAAAACTCGGGAGAAATCAGACCCGGACACTCGGCACATGCAAAATTGGGGNCGATTTTTCATCTGCTGATTGTTCGGGTCGATGTTACCCGAATTTAGGGTATTTTTCCAGATATTTGGGGAAAATAACCCAAAACTCGGGAGAAATCAGACCCGGACACTCGGCACATGCAAAATTGGGGTTTTCCCCGAATCTCGGGATATTTTTTTAAATGTGTAAGTGTGAAGTGTAGCAGAGTCGAGACAAACTATTGTATAAATAATTTGTAACAAAAGCTTTATAACTCCTTTTCCGTTTCCCCCAACATTTTAGCATTGAGAGAGTGCCAAAATTATACCAAACATAAATAAATACTTATGTTCATGCAATGTTATCGAGAAATTTGATTGTGGTTTTATAAACTTTTGATTGATTGAAAATGTTACAGTGAAAAATCCTGCAATTTTTTTTTTCAGTAGACCTTTTTGATTGTTGAACTTCAATATTTTTGGTCCCTTCATTAGCCCGCAAACATAAAATCATCGCCGAGTGTATATGTCTGATCCTTTTGAGGAATGTATGAAAATGATAACAAATATTTGTTTCCCTTTTTTATGATTTGAGGGGGAAAATAAATGTGATGTTTGAACATATCGACCAAAAGGACATACCCAAAATACAAACAAGGCTGAGTGTTTTGTTGTGTTTTTTTTATTTGAGTGACCAATTTTTTCCAAGATCAAACAAGAAGATTTTAGGTAAATATGCTTATGGTTATAAGATTATGTAAAGGAACATTTTTGTGTAGAAAATGCCTGTTGTTTTAGCTTTTCTTTCTATCTCATCATTTCTATAGATAAAAAAGAAAGGCTTATACGTTTGCAGTAAATTGGGTAATTTTTGGTTTCTCTGGAAAAGTTGCTCCAAATGGTCTAAAACGTGAAAAAAGTACGAGTTCGTCAATCGACAAAATTGGGCCACGCCAATCCTTCTATTGGTCGGAGTGAGCTCAAATTTTGAACATAATCTTGTGGTAAGTGTACAAGAACAGTTCATAAAAAAGTTTGACCCTAAGGCATCGGGATCTTCGGGCTCCTATATACCAAGAACTTCCAGAATTCTTGACTTCTGTTATCGGAATGAGCTGAAATTCGGAATATAAGCTTTTGGTAAGTATCCAAGAACAGTTCCGATGCTAAATTTAGGATAATATCATCCATTCCTGGTACATACTTCCAACCAATTACCATACTTTCTTGGCTCAAAAGGTCACGGCTTCACCATTGCGCTTTACTCTGGGACATTGAAATCTGAGAGCTCCTAGATACTAGGAACTTCTAGGAATGAAGCATTTGAAGATGGAGTCAAAATATGGTGGTACCAAAATGTAAGCCCAATTCTTTTGCTAAATGAATAAATTTATTTTAAAATGCAAAGGGTGTCCAGTCCAAAGTGTGTACAGAATATAAAATTAAATTAATAGGAAAATGCTTTTCGTGCATTTTCTAAATCTTTTCTATTAATTTGTTAAGACAAAAAGACATTCTAAGAACACGTTGCAAAACATGGCTAGATTTGAAAGTTAGCCAAATTTTTCATCTCAAATTGCTATAGAGGCCAGCTCTAATTGTTATTTACTTACCAGTCCCAAAAATTAATAAAATTTGAATATGCTTTTCGCACAATATCACAAAATATGTTGCCTTATCATCACATAAAATATTATGCACATAAATTTTCATAAAAGCCCCCCTACTCTGATATGAAATTATCTCAAATTAAAACGCTATTTATGTGATGTTTTGGGGTTGAAAATAAAATAAATTATCAATCCCACAAATGACCGGCCATTATAAAACCTGTCCATTTATATACATTTTCACACCTAAATTTTTATCAGTTTTTATGCTTTAAAAGCATTTTCCATTCGTTTTATCAATTAATTTATTGGTGACTACGCCCTAAAGAATTCCCTGAAAACATAATAAATCTGAAATCATTTACAAAAATATGATAAAGAACCAGGCCGGTACGGCTTCATGACTATAACTTTTATAGTTTTTTTCGATGTCTCCGCTCTTGATGTCGCTCCGGGTAATGACGTCACTCCGTTTTATTACAAAAATTCATCATTTTTGGTAAAAAATGCCAACTTTATATGGGAGCCCACAGAAGCCTTTGTCCGATCAGGCTAAAAATTGGTAGGCTTAAATGGGTACCAATTACTAATCTAAACGCAACCAAACGTAATACTTCGACTTAAAGAAGTTAAAGTAAAAATCTCTAGCTCACAGATAATTCTGGAAACTTTAAATTTTAGTTCTAGCTTCGAACTATTATTTTTAGTTCGATTTTCAAACTTTGCCAGAAGGGTCAGGGCATGCAACTGACCACTTTTTTGCAAACGATTTATTTTAGTTCACATAATTCAAACTATTTTTGTTAGTTGTTTTAACTATTTATATTAGTTTTTTCACTAAAAGCCTAGTTGGGTTCAAGAACTATTGTGATAGTTTAACGAACTAAAAAATATCTATTTTGAAATTATCTGTATTCAGAGATTTTTGGAAATGTAATGGATTCGGTTGGAAAAATCCAGGTATTTTGGTTTTTACTTTTGGTCGTATTTTCATTTGGAAAAATGCCTGAACTTTGAACGGAAGTCAAAAATATTAACTGTTGGCGGCATGATAGCCATCGTGAATTTTGTTCACAGTGCCAGATAATTGCTGTTCAATTACCTCCCGCCAAATTTTTCTTTTTAATAAACAGCTTTTTAAAAAATGACGGAAGAGCGTCTCCCTATCAACCATAAAGGTACGGTTTCGAATCCGACCCTTGATAATTGAATTAACTTGCGTTTTTTCATCGCTGTCGAGAAGATAGATTTCTTTGTGTGCGCAATCATTAATGAATAATAAGGTGATTTCCGACGTGTATCGTCAGAGTCATGCTATCAAAAATATACTTGCTCAAAATTCAACAATCTGTGAAGAAACCCTGAGGACCCATGAAAATTCCATACATATTTTAACGTCCTAACGACATTCTTACGTTTTGGTTTTTGAAATTCACCATGACTTCTTCATGCCATCCTCACATATAACCGTTTGATGCTAAAATTTGAATTTTGTAATAAATCCAATATTTTTCGAAAAGATTAATAGTTTTTAAACTTGGCACTTCTACTACTATTTAAATTTTGCAAAATTTACTTTACCGTAGGGAAGTTAAAAACCTTGCATTGGGAGGTTTTTAAAAAATTTCACTTGAAATTTATTTGTCATGATAAATTTCGATCTAAAATTTCAATGAAAAATTTCTGCACTCCCGACGATAAGAGCAACAGATAACCCATCTAACTATCTTCCCATCCTCATACATAGCAATAAAACGATATTGATGAAATTTTCTTTATTTGCCTAAAATAGATAAAAGAAGCATATTTGAAGTCAGTCGTACATATTTGCTAGAAAATTTAGTCATAAATTTCACCAAATCGATTTTTGTGCTTTCGAGAGTAAAAAAAAATAGATGACATATATTTCAGCATATAAATTATACGATGACGACGACGTGATGGTGATGATGACATGCAAATGTTGATTTTATAACATGTCAAACAGTTTTTTATGCTATTTAAACCACTTTTCGCTCCTTTTTGCTCCAGTTTCCCAAACAAGGTTGTAAAAGGGTGTTCATCTAATTATAAATTTTGTTTGGAATGTGTAATATTGGTAAAAGCACGAGTCTTCAACTACTAAGGGAAGGTGACGAAAGATGAATTTACGGTTTTCAATCCAGAAATTATAACTTTTGTACCTAATCAGAGTGATTAAAAATTTTGATCGGAAAATTATAAAGTTTAATTTAAAAAATAAAAAAAGTTCGAAAAATAGACGCATCGAAAACCAAAGAGCCTGATTTTTTTCGCATTCCACCGAATAAATATCCCAATTTTATTGTGATTTCTGAAAGTATAGTAAAAATAAACGCTGTTGATGAAGCTAATTAAAAAATGATGAAAATGCAAATGGGCCATCTACGCGAATATGTACTTGAACTTTTTTTCTAAAAATTCAAGTAAAATAAAATATCCAATCACAGTACATTCACGTTTTGTTTGAAAAAGTTATGGAAAAAGTTAGAGTAATAGTATTGATACCCAAATGTCCCTTTATCAAAAGTTTATCCCGCCCTTTCAGTTGATTGCCATATCATGCATTATATACCAAAAAGAAATAAAGAAAACAATGTTTATATTATTATGTGAACAAAGGGAGCAAAGGCTCCACTTAATATAACTTGCCTTTGAGGCTTTTCAAAAGAGAATAAATAAGAGGGAAAAGTATTTTCCTCAATATGTTATAGAGTTAGCTGGACTCGTTTTGGCGGGTTTTGTACGATAAATCTGATGCAAATGCCTAATTTAATGCTTGAAAATAAACAAAATTACTTTTCTCCAAAGCTTAATAATAATAATAATATGAGATGACCTATTGAGACCAGGCGCGTCCTCACATTTCACAGAACTTTCTAGGTATTAGTGGGTCTACAGCTTATTGTGGATTCCAAACCCCACAACTTTTATGGTTATGCTAATGAGTTTCACCAGTTCAAGTCGTTTTTAATTTTTGCTGCAAGGGAACTGACTAACCTCTTCGACGTGAACGACATTCGAACGCCTACCATCCCCATACTTAAGTTTTTGCAGCAAGTATATTTTTGACAGCATGACGCTAACGAGACATGTTGGAAATTACCATGTTCCTACCTTCTGGTTGATAGGCAGACACTCTACTGATCAAGCCACAAAGTCAAATTAAAAAGCCTGATAAATATATTCATTTGCTTAATTATTTATTTACTTTTTTCCTTTCCGTACAAGCTCGTACGAAAAATTTAAAGGAAATTGTTATTTGAAAAGTTTTCCTGCAAACAAAATTCAGGAAATGTCTCTGAAAGGGAGAAAATTTGGTTAACCTTATTACATAATTTAGGAAACAATAAAGGGTTCTTCCTTCCTTGATGTTGTTGCTTGTTCTCAGAAGATGTTTTAAAAGCATACTTTTCTAGATTACTTTTTTCATTGGGTGGAAGAAATGAAAATAATTATATTTTACTGTTGCTAGAAAATTTGAAATGAAATGAAATTTTCATCATCATCATTATTATTATGAATATCATGAAATGTATAATATAATTTAATCTCGGGATATTTTCATTTCTTGGAAGAGGTGTTTTATGAAAATAAGCGAGAATTTATGGCAGAACAAGTTCTCATTATTTTAAATGAAGTTGCGATTGCCTTTTATTTACCTAGTGTTCTTGAATTTTAACTTTAGGCAGCTTGGGGACGCTTTCGGACACTAAATAGTTTATTCTGAAAATTAAGAACCAGGCCGATACGGCTTCATGACGTTAACTTCTATAGTTTT
>JXPH01003870.1:3784-24942 GCA_001014845.1 Mochlonyx cinctipes | reverse complement strand
GTTTTACAGCAGATTTTATTGAGTGTGAATGTGTTCAGANTTTACTAGCTTTTTACATATTCTATTTAAGCAGGAAGGCACCAGGAATTTTCAGGCATCTCGGGTTGTGATAGTTACAATATAATAAGCTCAAATTTAGAATATAAGCATCTAATAAGTACCTAAGAGCATTAGCCCAGGAACTTAGGATATAATGACTCCCATACACCGTAAATTTTAAGAATCTCAGGTTCTAAAGGTCGGATTGAATTAAAATATGAAATATAAGCTTCTAGTAAGCATACAAGAGCAGTTCTTATCCTATATTGACATTGATAACGTCCGCTCCTGATGCTTCTGAGTACTAGACTTTCTTGGATAACTCTGTAGATCTAATTCAAAATTTGTACATATGTAATTTTCATTCAATTAAAAAAGGTCCTGTAAATAAAGAAAAAATGCTGCGTTTATTTTATTGCCGAATAGTAAAAATATTGGCTCCACTCTACCCTATATAATAAACAAAATATTTTTCTGCTGCATTTTTGATGCAATACTGTTTTCATTGAATTGATTTTGATTTTAATAAATGATTTTTTCATTTTCCCAACCAACTGCTATATTAAAATCCATTATTTTTTTCCATTTTTCCCTCGGCTCTGGCTGAGTTAGAGTTGTCTGGAGAGGAAAATTGCATTTAAAAATGTAAAAAGGTGGAAGCTTATATCGGAAAATGTACCAACGTGTATTTAAATGACGATGATAAATGACTTTTCTTTATAAAAAGTACATTTTTTAACCATTTTTATTTCCATTGAGTCGAGTTTGCAATTTTTTTAATTTTAATTTTATTTTTTGCATTTAAACCTCATGACTGGAAACTGGAACGGAACTGGATCTTGTTAAAATGTTGAAAAAAAGTTAATTGCAAAATAAAAGCAAATTTAAAAATTTTTAAAAAGTTTTGCGGTTTGGAAATTGATGAAAAATGGGAAAAAATATTTTAAAATGATTGGCAGACTATGAACAGGTGCCTTCAAAAAATACAATTAAAAAGAGATTAACTTTTTCAGTGTCCGGTTTCGACATCGATTTGCAATTCTGAATACCGAATCGCTAAACGACAATTAATTAGCAGCAAATTAACTAAATTGCTCAAGACAAAAGTTTGAAATTAGCAAAATAAAAACTTAATTATTGATTGTAATTAAAGAAATATAGTCGAAAAACAATACATCTAATGTGTAATAAAATAAACGATACACGGGCAAGGAGAGAAGGAAAATAAACGATAAAATGGAAAATATTTTTTCCGGGGAAAATCGAGACGAGATAATAAACAATATCAAATTACTCGAGAGGAAAATAAACACAGAAAAAGGAATGAAAGAAAAAAAACAATTGTGTGCTCGGAATTTGTGATAGAAATTTATGGATTTTGATTTATTGATTAATTTTTTTTGGCGTATGGGGTAGGTTTTTGGGGAAAGGGATATGCGGTTCTGATAAAGTTATACTTGGCACGTTCCACATGTTAAAAGCTTCAGAGAAATTCGTTGAGGAGAATAAAATGTTGATGAGGTGATTATATCGATTTCTTTTCGTTCAAAGAATAACTGCTAAAAGTCCTTATTCAGAAGGATTTTTAAATTCTAATTGGAAAAGACAGGAAAATCATGATTCTTGGCTTTGGATTGAAGATGGAATTTTCTATAATTTTTTTACATTAGCTCTTTGTTGAACACTCTGCTAAGCAAATGCTACAGCAGACGTACCTGAATCCATTCGGGTCCGAAAATTGGCATAGTCTAGTTCATGGTTATACCTAACATGGATACATAGTGGACGGAAAGGAATTTGCGCTGCCACTCTACGTCTAAATGCAGGCCAATGATCAGGGCCTTGCAAAGTGGGTTTGACGCGACACCATGAGGGGTCGTCATGTAAGAAAGTGCCACAGATAAAAATAATTAACGCTTTTTGCAAATAAATCTATGTTTTAAGGCAATTTTAGAATGATTTGAGGCCAAACGAGGGACCTTTTTTTACCTTATTGCATTTTTGCAAAGCAACTTTGCAGCGCTTTACCATTAAATTTGGATGCTAGCACCCTTTACACAACCCTTGCACGGCTTTGCCAATAATCTAACGAAATAACAGCTTGAAATCTTAATTTCCCTCCAAATATTCCTAACCATCATCGTACGTACCTTTAACAAATTTGTGTTGAATGCCACAATGGAATTGATCATGAAAGAGGATCGTTGAGAGCGGGTGTGGCCGATGGGCTTGATATATGAATAGCTTAAGGTTTGAGGTTTTTCTCCAAGAAGCGTCAGAACGGAGTGGATTTTCTTGAAGAGGAGGCTGCTGGAGTCTTGATGAAGACAAATAGAATGGAAGTAAAACACCCACGGACTCAAGAAAGAAGAGTAAGGAAAGGTAGGAGCTGCTGAGATCATTTTGTAATTTATATGCAAACATGAGGGTCCAACCTTAGCAACTACACTAAAAGGCTTATTGGTAAGCTAAAAATAAATAAAATAATAATGAGGCCTATAGAACCCTTGAGCGACCAGACGAGTCCTCATATTTCAAAGAACTTTCTAGGTATTAGTAGACCTAGAGCTTATAGTGGATTCCGAACCACCACAACTTTTAATGGTTATGCTATGAGTTACATATGATGAGTTACCACTTCATTGAGCCCATCACATTGTTTTCAACTTTTGCTGCGAGGAAACTTGACTAACTTCTTCGACATGAACGCTATTTGAACGCCTTCAATCGCATACTTAAGTGTGTGCAGCATATATATTTGATAGCCAGAGGTGTCAGAGCCAATGATAGATGTCAGAAATTACCTTGTTTACCCTGTCATTTATAAATAATAGTGCACACAAAGTAATTTACCTTCTCGACAACGATGAAAAATCGAAGTTAATTCAATTGTCACGGGTGGGATTTGAACCCGCACCCTTCTGGTTGATAGGTAGACGCTCAACCTATCAAGTCACCAGTGCAGTCAATGTAAGCTAGAAAGCTTGCTGGTAAGTTTTATTTTACTCATAAACTTCCCTGGTTTGTGGCCATAATATATTCGACGTGAACCAATCCTCGATCTCTTAGAATGAGCAAAACCGGTAACCAACTAGACGGTAGAAATCATTGTACTAGTCCCGCAATTAAAATCCGCACTTCATTCTAACTGGTTGAGTCGCATACTATTGTGCTAGTTATGTCTCAAGTATTACTCGAACAATATTGTTGGGGTCCTAAGTTGTTATTATTGCCCCAGATGCCCTGTAATGCAAATGTGCAACAAAATCCAAGAAATCAAAAGGTCTTGGCCTGTAAATTCATAATCTGATGTTAAAAAACTTGGACCCTTGGAAATTTTGGGTACTTTTTTGAATACTCTGAAATTTTTGAATATATGTGTCATGATAGAACAATTTTTTTTAACGACAATTCTGGTATATGGCTGCTCACAAAGATGCAGCACTCCATATGCCACTTGAACCCCAAGTGCTGGCTATATTTTTTTTTGCTTTCAAATCCACCTTTCGACCTATCAAATGAAAGCACTTGACCTGTACAGTTCTGTTCTTTATATACAAGGTCTAGTTCTAGACCTCCAGACAAATTTTCTCACTTAAGAACCTTCAAAAACACTTCAAAATTTCAGCATGATCCATCTAACGCTCTGCAGATGAAGGTTTTGAAAACAGGTCAAAAGGGAGCCCAACACCCAACAGGTTTTATAAAATATTTTCAATCGCGCTTGTCGCATTTTGCTCAAAACCGAAACCTAAGATTTATTTTACATACACAAGATCCTGAAATTTTGAGTCTTATCGGTCGAAGGCTCTCATACAAAAGTCATCAAATTTATTTGTTTTTAAACCATTTTTCAAGTTTAACTGAAGCCCTCCTCAAATTTTGACCAAAATCGGTTAAAATATTGTGAAATTGTTAAATGCTTCGAACTTGGAATGTTTCAATGTTTTAGAAATTTTAAGTCCTGTAAAGTAAAAACAAATAGTCCATTGCAGACACTACATCTGCCATTCTCCAAATTCTTTCTTACTTCCGTTACCATCGATTTCAAGCCTTGTCCCTACTTTAAAAGTCAAATACGAGAAAATATATTTTTATACCATTTCTGCATATTAAAGTATGATTAAATTTTCCTTTTCTTCTTTTTTACTGCAGCTTTTTTGAAATATTAAAGTTTTTCATTCAAATTTACAAAAAAAGTAAAAAATAAAATGGAGAAAATGTAATCACAAAAATATATAATGATAATAATAAAGAATTGTAATATTATTTTGCATTCCATACATTTTTTAGTTAAATATTTTTGTTGTTTTTTTCTTGAAAATTTTTTCCGTCTTTTCTTCCATTTTTATTATCCTCCTGCTTGTTGGAGGAAAGATTGTAAGCAAATTATTTTAAGTTTATTATTGCACAGCAAACTCGACTTGAACCGTCTCGTCTCCCATCGACTCGTCTACTAGTGTTGAGCTCGGAAGGAGGAAGCGAGCGTATAAGTAAGAAGAGAAAGTCATCATAATTGGATGGACTTACTATTTCATTTTTATGTATCCAATTAGATGCTTTATTTTCTCTCCATTTTCTTTCACAACATAATATTTTATGTTTTGAGTTATTGTTCATTATTCGGAGGTATTTTTACGATAAAATGACCGCATCATCAGCAACCTCCGTGATTAAAATTAAAATTCTTTTTTTCTAACCCCCCAAAAATAGGAGGAAAAATAAAACTGATAAATTGGATGAAAGGGAGCATATATACATAAATACATAAATATCTTATAATTCAATTTAGATGAAACTTACAAGGAGAATATTTTTTTCTTTGTGGAAATTGAAAGAACATAATTTGACCCCGGGGAGCATAAATAGGTAGGAAAGAGAGATGCCTGCCTACAAGCGATTTTATTTTATTTTTATTCCATTTACGTGGATTGGAAAATTCGTTTCATTTCATTTTTGCTGGTGTATTTATTGAGACTTGAATGTTTGATTTGATACTTTAATGGCTTTTGCTGGGGAAATAAACGATTACTTTTAGTGTGGATCAATAATTAAAATCTAAAAGGAGTTTATGTGTAGGAGCTGAGCTACGCAGTTAAAAAAAATTAAATTAAATGACTAAAATGGTGGTAAATTTTAAATGATCACACAAGAGCTCTCGGCTGTTGGAAAATCATTAAAACATTTGCAAAATGCAAAAATGCAAANGACTAAAATGGTGGTAAATTTTAAATGATCACACAAGAGCTCTCGGCTGTTGGAAAATCATTAAAACATTTGCAAAATGCATCATATCTGCCAGACTAGATCCCTATTTTCAAACGGTACAATAATATATGGAATTATTATTATATAGAATAGGGTGAAAGCACTAGTTTCGGAGACTGTAACGGTATTTTTTCGATTTTTTTTTCTGGTTATGGTATGGTATGGTATATTTATGGTATTATGGCTACAATTATGGTTATGGTTCTGGTCAAAGACAAAGAAAACTAAGATATCCAGAAACAGTTATTTGTCTCAGGTGGGTGCCTACTGGATCTCAAATGCAAAAACTTTCAACAACCCAAAACCCTACAAGAAACCAACCAAAAACATCTCAAAAAATAACCACAGATACAAAATTTAATTAAAAATACAGGTGGTGGCGCGTTTTTCTATAGGCATTATAATGACCGACNAAAAGTTCCTCCATTCCACCTAAGAATGGATTTGGATATCTTTATTTTCATTGTCTTTGTTCTGGTATTATTATGGACGACAGGGTGGTTGAGTGGTCAAATATGGTCATTCAGAAAAAAAAAATTTAAAATCTCAACACTAAATTCAACTAATCCAGTATCGAGGCGTGACACAATGAGCATAAATACTTACTTATACATAATTTAAATATGTTGAAAGTAGCAATTATTGCTATTTAAAATGTTGACCGAAATTAAAAATTGGTCAATGGTCATGTTGAAGAGTGCCCAAACATTTTTGAATTTTTTCAGAGATAATTAATTTTATCCCGAATTTTGGACAGGCATACCGAAAAGAAATATATTTGGAACCATTTTGCCGAAGCATTTTGAAAACAAAGCTTTGAAATATAAATATTGTGGACCTGTTCAATTTCTTAAACGCAAACGCAATTTTTGAAGGGTTAAAAAGGACCAATTAATTTTTCATTAATTTTTTAACTGCAATAACACTTTTCAATCTCTTAAATAACATTCTAACGGACATTTCTATTTTCTAAGGGTATGGAAATTCCATTCAGTTTTAGAAATACTGTAATTTTAGTGCGTGCAACGTGTCGGAAACAGGCTCCCTGTCAAAAACTAGTGCATTCACTGAAGTAGTGGAGTGGTTGCACACATTGTATACCGTCAGGGGAAATAAGCCATGAAGTTTGTTTTAAATCTGGTACTGCTACATCCACAGTATCAAATTGTCCCATTCAAAAGATCGTACAAAAACTGTTTATAAAGAAGTCCTGCTTAAGAGTGTGATGTTTGACGAAACGTCGGTTTTACAGTTTTATGCTATACTATAACTATACGAAAATAGTTCTAAGCTGCATATCTAAATGGCTTAATTTGGCCTTTTTTCAAAAATATTTTAATCCTTAGTTACCACACTTAAATCGATTCATTGGATTTTCCCAAAATCGTGATTAAGAGAATTTCTAATGAATTTTAAAAATTATAAAAAAAAATCTGAAGACATAAAAAAATACTAATGCCCAATTTTGATGTAGAGTTGTGCTCTGAGCCCAAAAACATCGAAAGTTCTGCAAAATAATTGAATCTGAAATATATCCAAAACAGAAAAAATTATTTGAACAATCACACCAAAAAAATCCAAATAATTTGATTGGATTTACAATTAATTTGACGAATTTTATTGGATTTCATATGGATTTTATTGGACGTCCAATAGATTTCAATGAATGCATTATTGTTGTCCAATGAATTTAATTTTAAATACTGGAGATTCTCTGGGGGTAATACAGTTCACGTCCTTTGGATGAATCAACTATTAGGTCTTACTCAATTAAGTCAAAGACACCAAAGCTGTAGGTACGTTTTTCTTAAACAAAGTTTATACAAACATCATGCGTCGTTTTTTATTATGTTTTTAACATAATTTATCAAAATAATGTAAGTACGATTGCAGCACTGTTATGATCTGGGTTAAAAGATCTATGGATGTCAATTATAAGAATTTTGTTCTTCGGAAAATATGGCTCCAAATGGTCTAGAACGTGAAAAAACGAAGAAAATATGGCTGTATGTGTGTGTCTGTCTGTGTGCCTGTATGCTCGATAATTCACGTTATTCGCAACTGATTTGGCGGCAATTTGGTGTGCAGGCTTTTCGCGACAAAAGTAAGGACGAGGTCATTAATGGGTCAAATTGGGTCACGGGGTTGGGCCGATTGTGCCTAGTTTCCGAAAACATACTAGGTAGATGGACAGAATAGTTGATACGATCAGGATATTGGGGATAAAAGTGCACAGTATTGTGGGCCTACAGTTTACAGTGGGTTCCAAACCACCACATTGGTTAATCTAATGAGCTACCAGATCGTTAGCAAATCTGTATTTCTACAGACAACTGTAACGTCCTAGTTTTACTGCAATAAAATTGACTAATCTTCAGCAACAGGGACTCCNCTGTAACGTCCTAGTTTTACTGCAATAAAATTAACTAATCTTCAGCAACAGGGACTCCATACAAACGCTTCCTAATCGGTACTTATAGCACAAATATGGTTGTGTGCAGCACAAGTGCACATATTGATAGCATGGCTCTGTCGTTATATGTCGGAAATCACTTCTAATATCAATTCTCTCCATAGTTTGTTCACTGCTTCAGTATCTAAAACATAATATTTGTTGCGACTTCTGAACAACGGAATTCGAAAGTTCAATTGGGAGAATAGATAAAGGCTAACTACTTGACAGGGTATCAGATAACCCACAAATGTAAGGACAGAGAAATACCCGATCTTATGAATTAAGGATTTACCCTAGTTCGGTCGAAACTCATTTGGTTGAAAGTCGTTCAGTCGAAGTCCGTTCGGCCGAAAAGCCATTCGGTCGAAAAGTTGTTCGGTAAAAACGTCGCTCAGTCGAAACCCGTCGAATACAAGTTTTTAGAGAAAAGGGAAACTTCTTGAGAAATTATTCAAATTTGTTAGAAATAGTTAGGAAAAAGAGGAATTTCTGGAGGAATTATTTAAATCCGACTGACCATGACATTCGAACGAACAACCGGAGTACGGAAGGCCTTCGACTGAACGACTTTCTGCCGTATGGCTGCCACCCGAATAGATAAAGTCTATGAATTTGAAAGATTAAGAGGTCACGCACAAATGTATTTTTATCTCTATAAGGAGGTAAATTTGTGGGGTTCCTCCTATTTAGACCATGAAGTGCGAATTGTTCGGATTTGAACCTTTACTTTCAGCCGAAAAAGCAATCAGGTAGAACTTTCCAACATACACATCTGAAAATAGGTACAGAAGTTTTGACCGAGCTATTCTGTTAATAACTTGTCAAATTAAGTTTCCTAAAATTATTTGCTGGATCACAAAAAATAAATTATTAGCGCCCACCCTCATTATTTTCGCCAATAAGTTTTAAAAGTTACTTTAACTTATTTCCTTTCATTTATAACAAATTGCAATTTCGCAAGAAAAACACTTAAAAAACTTTATCCCAGAATATGATTTATGCACCCGACCTAAATATTTCTTCCAAACTAACTTCTCGAATCTGTCACTTTTTCTAACCTCTAAACAATGTAGTTTTCGATTTCACCCCCCTAAAATAAGGAGCAGGATCCAGGAAGAGAAAGTTATGATTTACAATTCCAATTTTCTTTATTTTCCATCATAAAAATTGATAAGGAAAAATAAACAATATTGTATTTGGATCGAGCTGTAGAAGAAAGACCAAAAGAAGGAAGTGTGAATATAATGAAAAGGATGCGACACAGTATCATGTTTTTTTCTTTATAAAGGGAGCCAAATTGAGAAAATGTTATAAAAGAATAATTTATGTCGAGAAAAGGATTATATTTTTGTTAAAAATGTTATTTTATTTTATTCGACCTTGATTAGGTATGTTCGTCGTAAATTAAAGCCGTTTCCATAACACGACAACGCCCGCCAGGTATTTCTTGCTCTTTTTTCGGAGATGAAAATAAAATCGGAGCATAATGAGATTTTCTTGTTTATATTTTCCTGATTCAGAAATGTTTTATTTGATTTTCGGATTAAATTGATTTGTTTTTTATACGATTTTTGTTTATATTTTCATTGAAATAATGAGCTTACCCATTTGGATTTTCATTTTCAGCTTACCTGGAAATAGAGAAAAAAATAGGAAAATTAATTTTATTGATTTGATTGTAATCTAATTGGAATTTTCAATTGACCCAAATTTCATCTCAGTATATACTCGGTACATGCACTTTAAATTACATCTTAATTCTGTTTGAAACATATAATTAAATTATTTTCGATCCAAATTTTCCGTATAATGTTATGGGAAAACTTGAGAAAGTTCGGCTGCGAAGCGAACGAAAATACGGGGAAGTTCGGAGGTAAGTGGTTCGACTGAAAGTTGTCTACCATTTTAATGATGAATGATGGAAAGGTGTTTACTTTTCTCATGAGGGGTTTGTGTCATGTCAATAAACTGAGTGAAGATGATGGCTTTTGAACGTGGTTGAAAATCAAATTTAAATGATTGAGTAGAGAGTACTGCATGATTCTAGTTGAGTTATGAGGGGGCTTTTAAGAGATTTTGGGGATTACTGGGCGAGCAATGTTATTTTTAAAATGTATTTGCTATCCTACGCAAAGATTAGGTCTCCTTTTCAGTATATTTAGGGGTGGGCGTTGTTGAGTGCTTTTGAATATCATAAAAACAATGATGAGCAAAAAAATATTTTTGAATTGAGCTTAGCTTAGTTGAAATTAAATTAAATTTCTATTCAGCCTTGCACTACGCCCACCAAAATAAATGGGTTTAATCTTTAAAAAATTAAAACAACCAATTTTATACTCAGGTTTCAGTGAATTTGGTTTTATTTTTTACACTGAAAAAAAGACATTTAAAAATCAAATTTAAACGCATCGCCATTTGACCCATTTAACTTTTTTTTTCAAATGGAAATAATTTCAAATTGAAATGTTTTAAAATGTTTTTCATAGCGATTTTATTAAGTAGTTTTTAAGTGTTTTTTAAATAGATCCACTTTAAAATATTTAAAAAACATTGAATTTTTAAGTGTTTTTTAAATGTTTTACACTTAATAATAAAGTCNTTTTTTAAATTGATCCATATAAAAAACACTTAAAAACACTTAATAATAAAATCCATTTAAAAAACTTTAAATGTTTTTTAAATGAATTCAATTCAATTCAATTTTGAAATGTTTTCCATTTGAAAAAAAAGTTAAATGGGCAATTCGGTTAGATTTGAAATGTTTTTTTAAATGTCCTTTTTTCTAGTGTTCTCACAAACTCTAGTATCATTTCTAGGTTTCAATTCAGTTTCTCCCATACACAGTTAGCTACCGTCTCCGTAGCCGGCTCGCTCAGAAGTTCGAGACTGTAAGGAAGAGAATTAAATTGTGTCCTGGTTTGTTCACACGGTGGCTGCGGACACAGTGCACCCATGGAACCGTGGAAATTTTTAAATGGTAAAATTATAACAACTCAAATTTAAACTATTGGGGACATTTAGCGTGGGATCAAGTGCCCGTGGAATCTGTAAAACCAATTTTTAACCGATTTGATCATGTTTTCACACCCGGGAAAAAACTGAAGACTTTCCTATCGTATCCAGCTTCCCAAAAAACTCCATAAATTAATTTCCAGCGTTTTTTATTAATGCCCATGATCATAATTTAAAAATTATTTTTTGTCAATTTTCATATGCCTTATTGCATTTTTGAAGAATTTTCAGGATAATAATATTGCTCTGAATTATGCAGTTTTCAGACTACATAAAAATTGTGCTTATTTTTAGTTAGTTTGGTAGTGGGCCTTGTCGGCGATTTTTTTTGTTCTTGTGAAATCACAGAAAATAATACTTGTAACCATTTCGGATACTATACACAGTAAAAAGTAATGTAAATTCAATCTATTTACAGTTAAAATTGAGCTAATTTGGAGGTAAACAAGACTATTCACTTACCAGGTACCAGGTGTGTAAATATGATATTGGAATTTGCCCATACGTGGCACTAGCTGTCAATTTATTTACTGTTAAATCTCGTCACTGGCGCCAGTTTTTGTTTTGACATCTGATAAAGATTTTCAACTCACAATCATAGAAGTTTTGTACAACAGCATAGTTTTCAATAGCTTTGAACATGCTGAATTGTGTGCCTGGATTGGATACTAAGATTTGCAGACAGCATTGATTTTCTCTTACCATTTGAAGAAAACTGGTGCAGAGTCACATCAATTGCTTGTCGAAGCTATCGGTGTGCATGGTCACAGTACTTTGAGAGGTTTACAAAATTCAAAAGTGGCGTATTTGCCGTGAGAAACGAAGAATAGAGAAGACGACCGAAAAAGTTTGAAGACAGCGAATTGCAAGCATTGTTGGATGAAGACAAATGCTCAAACGCAACAACAACTCGCGGATCAATTAAATTTGGCACGAGAAGCCGTCTCTATATGTTTGAAAGCCATAGGATAGATCCAGAAGATGGGAAAATGGGTTCCACATATAAACTGAATGAAAGACAGGAGAAAAACCGAAAAACCACCTGCGAATTGATGCTCGCCAGGTACAAAAGAAAGTCATTTGTCCCATCGAATTGTGACTGGCAATAAGAAGTGTGGATATGTTTGGAGAATCTTAAGCGTAAAAGTTCATGCATGGGTACTCCAGGCGAACCAATTACATCAACTGCAAGGTCAACTCGCGGATGGAAGACATTGCTTTGTGTTTGGTGGCATCAGAAGGGTGATGTATTTGAATCAAGCCTTGCGTCAAAAATGACAGGAATATCACACACAGCAAAACGGGTTAATGATGTGATTCAGTTGGGCAATGCTTTCACATACGGCTTACTCACCAGACTTGGCTCTATCAGATTATTATTTATATGCATCGACGGGACACGCACTTGCTGAGCAGCTTGGCATCCACAAGTTGTCAAAGAGATGCAATATGTTTAGGTACCGATACACAGATAATTTAAAAAACGATACTTTTTAGTTCGTTCAACTATCAGAATAAGTTNCAGATAGACGATACCAGACCCACACTGACATTTTTTTTGTTCATTTGGATAAATAATTTCAGAAGTTATATTTTTTAGTTCGTTGAACTATCAGAATAGTTCTTGAACACGAGCTCGCTTTTAGTGAAAAAAAAACTAAAATAAATAGTTAAAAAAACTTAAAAAAATAGTTTGACTATGTGAACTAAAATAAATTGTTTTTGAAAAAGTGGTCAGTTGACCATTCTGGTAAAGTTTGAAAATCGAACTACAAATAATACTTCGAAGCTCGAACTAAAAATAATAGTGGGTAGAATTTTGCCTAAATTTTGGTGAAAGGAACTAAAATTTTAGTTTTCAGAATTATCTGTGTAGGCAATACTGAATAAAATATTTATCATTTTCATACAATAAACGTGTATTTTCTACATAAAAATTCCATTTCATACTTACATACCTGGGGCAGAAAATTTTTGAAACCGTATTTTTTAGTTCGTTAAACTGTTTGAATAAAAGAACTAAATTAATTAGTTAAAAGAACTAAAAAAAATAGTTTGGCTATGTGAACTAAAATAAATCGTTTTTGGAAAAGTGGACAGCTTTGTGCTCTAACCTTTAAGCAAAGGTAGAAATTGAACTAATATTAAAAGTTCGAAGCGTGAACTAAAATTAAAAGTGTATGATTTTTTGCCTGGAGCTCAGTGAAATGAACTAAAAAATTTAGTTTCCATAATTATCTATTATGTTGCTGATAGTTATTTCATAGTACTTTTACGGTTTTTTACTATTACGTAATTTATTTGAATTTATTAAAACGCCAACGTGTTAAATATTCAGAGAAAGAATTTTTATCCTTACAGATAAAAAAGTAATGTTTCAAGAATGAAAACTACCCCCAGAGGAGTCTATTTAGGTCTGCTTTCAAACCACTTTTTTCTCTCTCAAGAAAAATGTAATTCGAGATGTGAATAGAATCGATTTGAACCCAATAAATATGTTTTCAGTGTCACCATTATACCGTCACAGTGATCTCTACAGGATCATTAGACATTGTTAAGGATGTAATTACAGAAAGAAGTTTCATATTAAAAGTGAATTTATGGCTCTTTTAATACATTATATCCCCATTTAACAATATTTTCCAGCAAAATAAAAATTCAAAATGATAAAATCACAAAGTTTTAGTACTTAAAATGTAATAATTTTGCCTCATACAAAACACAAATTACACAACTTTTCCAGCATTAAATACGTCTCTATGTCCTTAACTTAATTTCACTTTTTATTGCCGCAAAAATGTTTATGTGTGTAATTTTGATACATTAAAATATATAAAGTATTCATCATCAACATTAAACAAACATAGAAACACATCTCGATACACAACATAGTATACACGTTTCTATATTAAAGAAGAAAACTAGGGGGTGGGCAGTGGGTGGTGGTTGACGAAATTATATTTTTGGACTATGTAATATAATGTAATGTAATGAAGAGACTTTATGATTAGATCAGTTAGAATTTGTTTGAAAACAAACAAACTTTCTTCTTTATGAAAACATTTTCTATATTGACGGTCATTTGAGATGTTAATTCAAAAAGGAAGTGACATCTGGTGAGCAAAAATAAAATTATCTTTAAAGAGGACATCATATTCTCTCCACCTTAAAATTAATTGTTTTAATATAGAGAAAAGCATTTAAAATCCCATGTTCAAGACCACAATCTCAAGCAACATTTAAACATTAAAAAGCAAACAGGAATATCTGTTTAATTTTATACATTTTCCATTCCCCACAACCGCAAGACAAAGTTGTCGAGATCATAACAAAATATTCAAATCTAAAATATATCATAAAATAAACCACCCCAACCCCCGCCCACACTATTCTGTACAATACATTATACTATGCCAGAATGGGTTCAACAGACAGAACCGTTTTTATGCATAAAAAACTTATCTCATTACAGAGAAAAATCTGTTTTAGTATTTTTTTTTAAATAAAATATTTCTGGGGTGAAAAAATAAGATTTACTGTAAGCTTGTGAGAAATAACAAACAAAAATTAGTTTTGCTATGCCGCTATTTACAAGTTCGGAATTCTTGATGTGTTTTTGATCTCTCTCGTAGCCGAACCGAACCCTGCGAAAAACTTTTGTAAATATGTGCAAATCTTGTTTATTATTCGCCGTAATCTTGTTTGAAAGTCTTGGTATTTTTCGAGAATATCCACTGAATCTTGAACGTATTTTAATGGAGATTAAATTTGTGGCCGATTTTCAGAGGACAACTAGGGTGAATAAATTGTACATTTTTCTTAATCACATTAATTGGAACCGAACGAAAACTGTTTGTGTAAGACGATTAAGTATTTAGCAGGCTTTTAGCTTAATATTTAAAGGAAAATTCACCTGATTTTAAGGTCGATTACATTTAAAAATAACTTTTCTCATTATAAATACAATTTCATAATCCTCTTCATAGCGTTTGAATAGGTGGGGCGTAGTTGAATTTATTTTTAAGATTTAAATTTTATTCATTACATTTAATTAGGTATCTTAGTTTGCATTGATAACTTGTAAAATAAGCAAAACTAGGCATTTAAAAAATAATTGGATTTAAACATTTCATAACTTTCCCAGAAAAGTTTTTCTGTTGAACACTGTTCAATTCAGTTTTCTCAGTAGTATAGTATCATGATATCATAATATATTTGGGTGGGCGTAGTAGCAAACAAATTTTTATGAAGCCCAAAAAGATAAAATACTTATAATGAAAATTTTCACACGTCTTCCTATAAGACTTCTTCAGTTGACAAAAAAAAATTGATGACTTAAATACATTTTCATGAGTACATTTGCACTGGAGACTATAGCAGACCGATTTTGTTCAAAATTTCAGGGCTTTAAGAGAATATCAAATCAGGCATTATTACCATTTCTGAGAAAAATTGGATAATGCTTAACCTTCAACGAACTGAATATAAAAAACTTACGCAAAAGACGGAGTGGGGTCTTTCAAGTGTATTTTTCGAGATCAAAATCTCATACTTTTTATTTCTGCATTCAAGAACAAGGAGCTCAAAATAAATCTAAGAAACTGCTGTATCAAATGAAATCCATTGATAAGATAATTGGACAGCCCCTTCCCCTCAGAAAAATGGTTTTCAAATTGCAAGTCAAAGATCCCAGCCTAGTTCTCAGGGTTGCAAGCGTTATTTTTTTCATTTTATAATTCATTTTAACTCATGGTTTAGAAGTAATGCAAATCCGTGAAGTTTGTTGTTATCTTTGACATCGGTTCTGGCCTCCGGTTCCAAGGGTCCAATATATATAGAGTCACAGAAAATATGGCTTTTGAGGTATCAAATGAAAGGAAATGTTGTGTAGAGTAGGGATCTGATGTCTTTTCTAAGTTTGCCTGTGATTTTGGCGCATTGTCCACCGCGGTCCATATAACGGTCCGAAAAATATCATTCTAAGAAAAATAGCTTCCATGGTATCAAATAAAGAAGTAGAATAAGGATCTGATGTTTTTTGTATGTTTCCTTGTGATTTCGGGGAATTGTCCATGCTGGCCCATAGAACGGTCAAGAAAAAAACGATCTCAGAACAATAGCCTTCTTGGGATCAAATGAAAGGAAATATTGCGTAGAGTAAGGATCTAATGTCTTTTCTAGGATTACCTATGATTTCGGGGAATCGTCCACCCTGGAAGAAATGGTTTCCAAGGTATCAAATACCATGGAAGCCATATTTTCCGTGATTTTATATTTTGGTCCCTTGAAACCGGAGAATTTGACATCAAAAATAATAACAAACTTGACGGATTTGCATAACTTCTGAACCACGGATATAAAATTAATTAGAAAATGAAAAAAAAAAAAACATTCAGAACCCTGAGAACTATGCTGTGATCTTTGTATTGTTATTTGAAAACCAATTTTAGGAGGGGAAGAGGGTGTTCAATTATCCATCAATGGATTTCATTTGATAAAGCAGTTCCTTAGCTTTATTTCAAGCCTTTGTCCTTGAATATTGGTGCAGAAACAGAAAAGTTATTCAGAAATTACAACTGAAAGACCCCACTCCATCTTTTATATGTTAAGAACTGGTAATTTCAGCTACTTTTGTACTGAAGCCCATAGTAAGCTTTGAAAAATTGGGCAAAATAAATTTTTACTACCCTCAATCCAGCTGAGTGGGATAACTGAGTTGTGAGCTACTCATACCCTTTTTATTTATGGACGGATTTACTTGTTTTTAAGCAAAAAATAATCCTTGAGGAGTCCTTAAACGATTCTAGATATGAATGAATAATTTGGATATCCCCTAAAAATGTACAACTGAGGCACTCCAAAGGTTTATCATAATTTTAAACTGCTTCCTAGTTTATTCTACGCTTGCGGGTCAGGGTCAATGTGCAATGTTCATTCCAGAAGTTTTTATTATTAATTTGACTATCCCATTGCTTTCAACTGGTACACTTAAGGACAAAAATCACAACCATTATATATAAATCGTCCATGAAAACAAACGAAAGGGAATTTTATCTAGATTGAGACTCCAGTGCTTACTTTGATGATTCCTTCCATGGGGCTCCAGACCCTCCTGAATGTCCTGGGCTCCTCTAAAAGACTGAAATATTTATTTCAAAGAGCTTCATATTCCATGGTATCAAACGAAATTTTCTATATAGAATAAGATTCCAATGCTTATTTTTATAATTTCGTGCATATTTAGGGCTTTAGCCTCTTGTAGATGCCCTAAAGGCTGCGTTTACAGAAAACATTATAGTACATAAAAAAGGCTAGGACCCCAAATAAGCAAAAAACCATAAAATGAGTATCGGAGCCTTATACCATGGAAGGTAAATTTCTTTAAAATAAACACTTCGATCCTTAGGAAAATATGTACGGTGTTTGAGAGAGGCTAGAGCCTAAAATATGGAAGAAATCATAAATAAGCATTGGAATCTTCTTCTAGATAAAATTTCTTTTCATTTGATGCAATGAAATGTAAAGTTCTTCGAAATAAATATTTGGGTCCTTAACAGGGCCTGTAAGAAAATCATCAAAATAAAAATTTCTTGTTTTTGATGCCGTGGTATGTAATAATAATAATAAGGCCTGTAGTGCACTATTGGAACCAGGCGAGACCTCATATTTCAGAGCTTTCTAGGTATTAGTGGACCTACAGCTTATGGTGGATTCCAAACTACCAGAACTTCAATTTCATGAATTACCAGTTCTTTGAACCCATCATCTCATGTTCAATTTTTGCTGTCATGAAATCCATTTGAACGCCTTCTATACCATACTTAAGTTTTTTGCAGAAAGTATATTTATGATAGCATGGCTTTGGCGATACATGTCGGAAATCACCTTGTTAACCCGATTTTTCATTCTGGACAACGATGAAAAAACGCAAGTTATTTCAATCGTCACAGGTCGGATTTGAACCCGTACCCTTCTGGTTGATAGGCAAACGCTCTACCGATTAAGCTACAAGGGCAGTTAAAATGGAATGAAATGTAAATTTCCATGAAATAAATATTTTGTTCTTTTAAATGATACTATGGACAATTTATATGTAACGGATTTAGTGTTTAGCTTTTGAAGAACTAACTGGGATCGATGAGATAGTCCCATATTCAAACTACGGTCTAATTAACAACCAAAACTATTAGAATGCATTGATCTTGACCCACAAGCCTAGAATAAACTAGGACGTAAGGGGAGTCGGAATTGATCACTCATTTCTACAATTGTTAGAGGACATTTCAAGGATGATTTTGAGGTTAAGAACAAGAAAAGCGGTTCATAAACACTCGAGCTATTGAATTTCACCCCAGCTGCTTTTAACGCTATGTTTTTTGCCTTTGCTGGACAAAGACAATAAACATGCATACTAAAAACAGTTTATTCACAAAATTTCAACTTAATCCGAGGACTTAATACCGAAGATATCGTTAAGGGCTCCTTGAATTATTAAGGGGTTTGTATTTACCTCTACATCAATTGAACAGATTGAACTAACATTATTTAATTTCTCATAAAACTCGGCTCGCGCAAAAAAATAGCAGCAAATTTACAAAAATTTGGTGAATTTTTTTGATTTAGGGGACTTTCAAAATCCACCTTATCATATGAGAAATAATTTTTCAAGCCAGCATATTTGCCATTCGATAAAGGTTTATGAGTATAACATATCATTATACTACGACTAGGCCCGGAGGATTGCGCAGCGCCCGCTGAGGCTATTTCTTAGGCCCAATTTTAATTGCTGACATTGGACGTCTGATAAAAGTGGCACATCGCTTCTAAAACCTCCTGACCCTATATCAGATATGTATGCCAGGGCTACTAGGGACAGCTGGGTTTGGTTGAAAAAAAATTCAAACTGACCCCAGTTGCCCGACCATGCGCAATCTTCTAGACATAGTCGTAGTACAATGAAATCTTATACTCATCATGGCACCCCTACCAGACG
The DNA here is from genome assembly GCA_001014845.1 of Mochlonyx cinctipes. Lineage (NCBI taxonomy): Eukaryota > Metazoa > Arthropoda > Insecta > Diptera > Chaoboridae > Mochlonyx > Mochlonyx cinctipes. Next base: position 6,175 of record JXPH01003870.1, on the reverse strand, counting down.
TTGCGCACACTGGACACTTTTTCTTGAAGCTTGCCTCGTCTTATAGCTGAATTGGATTAATAAAATTTATGATTATTATTTAAAGAGCGAAAAGCTTCAAAAAACGGTTCTGGAAACCTACCGTAGCCAGACTATTTCTAAACCTTTGCCAGTCCGAAACAGAATTTTTGAAAACTTTTTTCTCTTAAAAATAAAAAAAATCGCAGAAGATCAATTGGAAACAACGACCCTATTATACAAAGAGTCTTTTACAATGTTTTGTCTCATACAACACCCTTAAAGGTACACCCTTGGGAAGACAAAATACCAATTTTTTTCTTTATCATTTTTTACAAAACTTGCGTCCATTTTTAGCTAAAGTATGGGTCTCTATTTTATCGGTCAAGGGCACTCGCATTTATCTAATGTTTTCATAATTTGAATCCAAATTGACGCATGCCCTGCTGTGTGGTGATATAGTATTTTCTTGCATTTAGAAAGAATGACATACATTTCAAAATATTATCACCATGAATAGGCGCGTTCAAGGATATATTTCACAGTTGACAAGGCATAACAAGCATTTTCATTTACAAGAAAAAAATCTGATAAAAAATGTTTGTTGAAAGAAAATTCTTGAAAAGAGTCGAGATAAATCTGTGTAAATTAAGATAACAACACTCCTTTCGTTTTAAAGGCAAAAAAGCTACTCGAACGATTACAAAGCTAATATTTCTAAAGGTGTAGAGTGGTAGACGAGCATCATGAAGGAAATAAGAGGGGCTGCGTAATTCAATAAGAATCTTTTTCTCCAGGAAAAAATAAAAAAAATATAAAAAATGGAAGAAAAGGAGAAAATATTGGCGATGTTCAGGGAGGCAGCGGCAACAAAAAAAACATGTTTTCACCCAAACAACGACGGCAAGTAAAAAAGGATACAAATATTTTGTTAAGGATAATAAATAATCGCAGGGAAAAAGCGTCATAAATAAATTGTAAAAAGGGGTTCAATTTTTTTTTATTTAATTCGTAATTTATTAGGTTTATGAGGAAAATAACGTAAAAATCGTTAACCAGTAAGTGGACGATTGAAATTTATTTCAATAAAATTTCGAGACGAGGAGAAAACTAAACAATAAGAAGAGGGTCAGAGCTAGACAATAAAAATACTGTTTTAATGGAAAAACGCAATTCATTTTGCAAGAGGTTGATCAATGGATGGGCCTTTGATGACCTTTGTGATCATTAAGTGAAAGTGGTTGGTCCCCTAAACGAATTTTTGGTTTAATAATTTAGATATTAGACAACACATTTAGTTGAAGATGTGTGCGAAAAGGACATAAACTTTTCTTTTCATTTCATATGTTCTGTTTGATAAATATTAAACTGTAGGTACTGATCCATAGATTCTTGTGGTACTTGTTATTCCAGATGATAGAAAGTATCACGATATTCCAAAAGAACATAAAATTTATTTTCGTTTGATATGTCGAATGCTATACTGCAAATTTTTGTATTAAATTGGACCGGTCATAAATACCAGGGGACAAACATCTTTCCTCAAAATTCAATTAAATCACGTTTTCCGGGAAAAAGAAATAAAAAAAATGTTTGGGTATGACTGCATGACGGGTGCTGGAACATATTGCCGAAGGCCTTTTGGTCGAATGAAAAGAGGCCTAATCCATAAGGCCGAATTTTTTCGAGTTTGTACATTTGGCCAATTCATAAAAAATATTTGGGACAGTTTTGGCCGAAATAAAAAGACATTATAACGTTTTTCAAACTAAAAAACCCCATATAATGAACCCATTTTTCAAAGAATTTTTTAAGTGATTACTATATAGTTAAATTATTATTACTGCATACAATGCACCCTTTTCTCTTAAATTGATTATGAATTTTAGTAAAAAAAAAGATATTTTTTGCCGATAATTAAAAACCCCCATTTGGTGCACCTTTTTTCTAATTTTTCTTTAAAATGATTGCGATACAGTAAAATTGATATAATTGCATACAATTTACCCTTTTTTCTTAAATTGATTATGAAGCTCAGTTGAAGAAAGCTATTTTGCCGATAATTAAAAAACCCCACATAGTGCACCTTTTTTCAAAGGATTTGTTTAGTGGTAGTGGTAGTAAAATTGTTATAACTGCACACAATGTGCCATTTTTTCTTGAATTGCTGATGAATCTTAGTTAGAGAAAGTTATTTTTGCCGATGATTAAAAACCCCCAAATAATGCACTCTTTTTTAAAGAATTTTTTTAGTGATTGCGATACAATAAAATCGATATTATTCTACACAATGTACCATTTTTTCTTAATTTGATTATGAATCTTAGTAAAAGAAAGTTATTTTNAAAAATCCCATATAATGCACCTTTTTTTCAAAGAATTTTGTTAGTGCAA
>JXPH01003855.1:0-14301 GCA_001014845.1 Mochlonyx cinctipes | reverse complement strand
CCATTAAAGTTGTGGTGGTTCGGAATCCACTATAAGCTGTAGGTCCACCTTGAAAGTTCTCTGAAATATGAGGACTCACTTGGTCCTAACAGAGTACTATAGGCCTTATTTTATATTTTATTTTTTCTAGTAGCTCCTACGAATATTTTTAGCGGCATTTTCAGATGTTTTTGTTTACAATTTTCGGATGATTTTGCAAGTTTTTTTGATGTTTTTACCACCAGGTTTGAAAATTGGTTCAAAAGTGTCATGTATTCACTTCGGCTGTAAATTAATGAACGCTTTTATGGTGGATCGATACGTAAATTTTGTGATTGGGATACCTAAACCGCCGGAAAAACTTATATTTCGGTCCCAATAGCACCCCAGATTTTTTTTGTGCTGCAAGGCTCCCAAAAAAATCAAGAATGCTATTGGGACCAAAATATAACTTTGAGCCGGTGACGCGAGAATCAAATTTCATTTTGAAAATTACAAAAAATCAGGGGTGCTATTGGGACTAAAATACAAGTTTGGGGGGAGGAGGGAATATTCGGGATATTTGCATAAAAAATTTCCGAGTTGTAAGCCGATACTCGGGACATTGATTTATAATTCCTGAATATCGGAGTTTTTAAATGTGGGGACCGAATATCGAATACCGTTTTATTTGAGTGCAAGATAAGTACATTTCAGATCGTATCTGTAAACTCTGCAATCTAGTTTCCTAAACGTTTGTGTGATTTCACGGCCTTAATTTTACCAACAAACGTACATAATATTGACTCCCTGAGCAGCGATTCTATCGTTCTTTTATGTTTGCTGATTTTGATCTTAAATTTAGAATATAAGATTTTGGTAAGTACCTTTCAACAGTCCCTAACAAAATTTGATCATATGACTTCGGTATTTGGGAACATTAAGAATTATCAAATTTTCAACCGACTGTAGTGCCACCCGGTAAATTGTCAGTCTTCTAAGAAGCCTGCACAGTAAAAATGAATCTAAATTCACTCTGATTTACAGCTAAAATTACCTTTAAGTAAGTGTAAAGTAATTACTCCGCCTAAATATAGACTATTTCTCCATATAAATGTAAAGGTAAATTTACCTGTAAATCGGTGTATCCAGAATTACAACCGATATACAGGTAAATTTGCCTTTATTTTTTTTACTGTGTGTTGGTTTAACGAAGCTCTATAAAATTGTAGGAAAAACCAGTTCTCAAACATGTTTGTATTAAAAGTTTTTATTTACGCCACGATGTGGCATGCATTCCTTAAACGTCAAGACTTAAACATAGTCCCTAAAGATGTCATGGTGTATTCTTAACTGTTTGGCCAATTTTTAGTTAGTTTTCTGGTGTTTGTATTTATCTTAAACAGGAAATAAATAAGCAGCAGACTTAAATATTGGGCGGTAAAATTCATTAAATGTGCATCAGAAGCAAATGGTAAAAGTATCGTTTCTGTTTGTAAACTGTATTATTTCTGCGACCAATTGCATTATTTATGCAAACAGATTTCTGTTACTATTTTTAGATTTTCTGTGACTAACTTACTTATGGGCTTATGCTACCCAGGCGGGACACAGCCGATCAGTCCCTAGTGGTTGCTATTACGTCACCCTATTCATCGTTGTGTACTTCCAACTCTGATTTGAAGGAACGGCGCCAAGTTTGGCGTGGTCTGCCTCTGAATCTGGTTTCTTCCCGAGGACAGTACTCCAAAGCTTCTTTTGCTACTGATCCGGGCCCCGTTGGTCTCTCTCGTAGCACGTGGCTGATCCATTCAAGTTTTACGTCCCCTGATTTCTTTCTCCATACTAGTCATATATCATATTGCTGCCGTAATTCAGTGTTAGTAATCGTTCGAGACCATCTTATCAGAAGAGTTTGCAGCAGACATCGATTGACCAATGTCTGAATTTTATTGTTGACTGATTCAGTCACTTTCCAAGTATTGGACTCGTACAGCAGAGTGGATAGTACACAGTAAAAATGAATCTAAATTCACTCTGATTTACAGCTAAAATTACCTTTAAGTAAGTGTAAAGTAATTACTCCGCCTAAATATAGACTATTTCTCCATATAAATGTAAAGGTAAATTTACCTGTAAATCGGTGTATCCAGAATTACAACCGATATACAGGTAAATTTGCCTTTATTTTTTTTACTGTGTACAAGACATCGAAATAGTCGAAGCTTGGTGTTTTTTTATATAAAGCCTGAGCGCTGGATGTTATTTAGTGCATAAAACCTTCCTCTTGCAGTGTTGATGCGGCTTTAACGTCTTCGTCAGTACCACCATTAGTTGTCATCTTGCTGCTGAGGTATGTAAATTTCTCGATACATTTGACTTTTTTACCGTCAATCAAAACGCTTTTTTTTGGACCATTTCAATTCTTTCTGTGGTCAAAAACGAATATCCCTTTAATAAATAGGCAGCCATTTGTTGATTCTGCTATCCATTTGTTGATTCTGCTATTTTTAATTTCTTTAGCATGCTTTCCCATGATCTACCTTCGTTTGTATCCAACTATCTGTTTCTTCCCTTTACCTTATTCCCTTTTCACCCATAGGCAGAGAAAACAAAGGCCCCACTTTGAGGTCTTCGTGTAATTTAGGCTTTGAGTTTTAATGATTGCTAATTTTTTAATCCATCCACTCTTTCTTGTTGACCATTTTATTTAAAAATGCTGCCCAATTATTAAAATCTACTGCCCATTTTACTTATTCTGCTGCTTAAAATTATTTGTCCATTCATCTCTACAGGACATCTCAGGTAAGGTATTTCAAAGACAAAGAATGACCTGAAAGCATGCTATAAAAATATCTAAGAACACAAAAGATCGGAACTCCAAACAAAATTTCTATATCTTCAACTGTTTCTCAGCTCTACCTAAGGTCTTTCCCAGACTAACCGTTTGACCATTTTGTTTTAAGAAATAATAACCTTGATAAAATTAAACATAATATTTATTAGAAAAGCTCTACTGAAAGACTTTTCTAACTTTGAAAATATCCAACGCTGTATTTTTTTAAATTCTTGTCATTTAACGAATATATTCATTTGGCCACGAGTGCGCAAAGCAGAAAAAATGCATCAAATGAACCGCAATGTGTTAATATCCATCTTCCTTCTTGAAACAATTAAAAGTAATAACAAAGTTTTGGAATTTTTCCAAACATATCATACTGCGTAGTTAAACAAAACGAAAAAATTTGATCATCGCAAACAAAAAATCTCACAAGCATCAACATCAGAACAGAAAAAAAAACAATTAACGTAAATCTTTCGAGATGAAATAAAAAAAAGCATTTTTCAAAAAGCAAAATCTCCGAAAAAGAGTGCTGAATTTATGTATGTTTTGCTTAATTTCTTACTAATTTTTATTTTGATATAAATTAAAATGTAGAAATTTTTTAATTGGATCAAATTTTTTAACCAGAAAAGCTTGAAAAAACGAGAGACTTGAGCGAGCACATCAAAAAAGCAGCAAAACGACGAACCTTATTTTTTTTCTCTTTCGCACATTTTTTAATTTTATTAATTTTGGCTTTTTTATTCAGTATTTTGTTGTATTTAGCAACAAACAATAAACAGGAGTTGTTGGAAATTATTCAGTTTAATTTTTATTTTTATTTGCAGCCCCAGAAGAGTCGAGAAACGATGAAAAATGCACGACGAAACGGAGGAGAATGAGCGAATTTAATGAGAAAAAGAAAAGGAATCACCTATTTAAAATTCGAATCTCATCAAATATTTAGTCTGACTATTTTATCATAAAAATATTTAAAAATTTGATGTTGAATCAATGGAATTTGTATTGTGTATGACGGGTTTTGAGAGGTTCTTTTTAAAGCCTGTTTCTGCCGCCTAAAATACTTTTAAATTATTCCATGATTCTTCCGTTAAAATGTTTCAGATTAGCGAACGATATGATACTTTTTTCGGTTAATTGAACAAAATACAAGACCAAATTTTAATTTAAAGCAAGAAGATGACGATGAAAAATGTAGCTCATTATAAATTCAGCTGTTAAAGCTCTAAAATATCCTTTCTGTTTCCACCTGCTTGAGAAAATTAAATAAAAATAGAAATTTCTTCCCGTGAAATTGCTCAATTTCATTTCTGAAGTCATTGATCTGAAATTACTCGACGACCACCTGTCATTGGAAATTTATTTTAGTCTAATCATGATGGTGTGAAAGCAATGATTCTCAACAAGAAGAAACCGCATCCAAAGAAATATAAAGAGAGAAAATTGAGACATTTATCTATAACTACACCTATATATATATATATATAAAAAATGTCACAACAATTATATCTGCACAGTCCGATGGCCTAAGGTGACACAAAGGAAAACTAGAAGTTAAAACTGAAAACATTAATTTGACATTCTACACGAACACTCGCATCATTTCTTGAAATGCATCTCGATGTACTGTTGCAACGAAAAAAAAGCAAAAGACGCTGCTGAAGATGAAGTTAAAATAAAGCATAATTACAATTATTATTATGTTAATTCAAAATGTCAGGCATATTTTTGCCTTCTTTTCTCTTCAAAATAACAATAATAATAAAAAAAATAAAATCGTATAATTAATAAAGCCATTTAATTCAATAAGTATTTCATAATTGACCTTCTTCGCAAAAATATTATGATTTGATGCAGAAGAATGATACATAATTTGATATATTTCGTGATTTAAGATCGAAATCAACAAATAAAAATCTGGCAGCAAATTCAATTTTTCCATTAAATTCTCGATTTTAAGTCATGTGCGAAACTGACGCCTCATATTAACATTAAGCTGCTGTACATGCGGCTGTGCATGGGGAAGAGAGATGAGAAAAAGTGGGGTCAATCGCTAAACAACCAAATCCACTAACAATAAAAACAAGGTTCGTCGTCTATTTTCTAAGCAAGTCTTTTGTTATTTCGTTTGATTTTCCTGGCATTTCTAGTTTTTTTTTTGCGGAAAATTTTGATGAAGCTTTTTTATATATCTTATTGAATTATCCATATATCGATTTATTGACTAGTGAACTGGCTTTTGTTGTACAAAAACATCAGGCCTAGAGTTAGCACAAAAATAAAGGTGCGCAGGTTTGGATTTTTTTGGATTGGATTAGTAGCATGTTAAAAGGATTCATGCTGAATTGAAGGGCCTTAAATTTCATGTAAAAAGGAGAAGTCTAATCTTCTCTGCTTTAGATTTTAACTCAAACTTTTAATTATAATTTATGCTGGCACCTTTGTAATATTATTTGTTAACAAATTTGTTAATAAAGTTTTTGACAGAAGTGAATTTGCCTAGCAGACTGTTGAACAATAGTGTAAGAATGTGAGCCTTTCGATCAATCCCACTGAATCATACCTGTTTTTTTACCAGGCGCAGGAAAATAGAAGAAGTACGTCCTTTATTTCTATTACACCAACAAGCGTCAATGACCAGTGAGGTGGAGTATCTGGGAATTATTCTGGATAATAAACTAAGCTGGATTCAACACTTGGAAAATAGAATTGTGAAGGCTTTTCGGGAAATGAGTCAGTGTTCTTGTATAGTTGAAAAAACTGGGGCCTTAAGCCCAAATATTTTGTATTTGTCCTAACCTGGCAAATGGTGGACTTGTTTGACGGCAAAAGAAGAAGCAGATTTCTGTACAGGTTAAATAGAACCATTTACAGAGACTGAGCTGTATGGGCATTACAGGTGCCTTCAGTACTACTCCTAATGAGGTGAAGTATCTGGAAATTTTTCTGTATAATAAAGTTGACTGTTGAAGAATAGTGTCAGAATGTGAGCCTTTCGGTAAATTGCACTGAATCTGGCTCTTTATAGCAGGAGTAGGAAAATAGAAGAGGTACGTCTTTTATTTTTATTCAACCAACAAGTGACTAAGGCCAGTTAGGTAAAGTATCTGGGAATTATTCTGAAAAATAAACAACAATTGGAAAATAGAATTGTAAAGGCTTGTCGGCAATGAGTCAGTGTCCTTGTATACACAGCAAAAACTTAAAGTATTTTTGAAATAATATATTATCAAAATTAACAGTAATTTTGATAATATTTTGTATACTAAATTAAACTTTACTTCAATTTGATAGTAATTTACTTTATTGAAGAAGTAAAATTACTAAATTTACAAGAAACTGAACAATTTAGTATCAATTGATATTAAAATTACTCAAATAAAAAGGACGCCGAATTGCCTATCAAGTAGTAGCAAAATTGCTACGAATTTTTTTCTGTGTAGTTGAGAGAAAAACAGGGGTGTTAAAGCCAATTATGTCGAATTTGTCCTATCCTGACAAATGGTGGGCTTGTTTGGTAGCTAAAGAAGAAGCAGTGTTCTATATAGGTTAAATTTAACCATTTACAGAGACTGGGCTGTATGAATATTACAGCTGCCTCTAGTACTACTCCTACTACTGACATTGAAACAATGTTAAACCTTAGACCTTAATTTTTATACTTCCGTATAATCAAGCTTCTCATTTGCTATAGTTTTATCCATTAAAAATGTATATAAAGACAGTTATCAATAATATAAAAGAACAATTTAAAACTGCAGCTTTAAAAACCGAAATCCTTTCCAATAACGAGATTGTGACTGTCAAGGAACTCCAAACTCTAACGCCCTCTATTCTAAAAGAATTACTAAAGCCCTCCGTCCGAAATGGAGACATAAGAAGATTTTCTGTTATCGAAAAAGACCCCAAAACAAAGAAGTCATTTAAATAATTTGGACATATACCATGCAGCATCTTAATAACACTGCAAACTATTCTATATTTGTAAAACTTCTCCAAAGAGCATCCCAGCGAGCTTACTTTTCACACATTGAAACTGAAAAGGGGGTCTGAGCGTCTGCTTGCAGATTATCCGTTTTAAAACTTTGAAGCCATCATCAAAGGGATCTTCTTTCTTGCACCACGTGATCAAGTCTTAACTTCGATAGTTACGGATCGTGGGAAGAATGAGTATCCGACTCAGTTACTCAGTTACTAATGCTATGGGTGGTTATCTGGTCTTCTTCACTGAAAGTTCACTAAGTACTGACATTGCAGAGGCTGGAGTATTTTGCTCCAAACCTATAGATTTTAATACTCTTGAGTTCTCATGTTTCTGTCGTTCAGTAAGATGTTTTGGCTATTTTGGCTTGAATGGATGGATTTGTAAGTGGGGTGGGTGGTCAAAGAAGCCGACCAAACCAAAAACTCGCACCTAGCCCTCAAGGTGGGCCCTTTATACGACGGGCAGTTACAAACTAAGTGAAAAGACGTTTCTGCATCCTCGTTACAAAAACGGCAAAGTCTTACAGAGAAAAGCCTCATTTTGTGTAGGTGGTCATTGAGTTGCAGTGACCAGTGATATACGATACAATCTGACGCAAGCAGTCCCTTCTCAGACTCATTAAGATTATTTTGGCTTATGCTAATCATTTCATAGGCTAGCCTACAACAACAAATGTATCGCCATTTGTTCAGACAGCCAAAATAGTTTTAAAAACCTTGCTTGGCAGTGCAATCAGATTAGGTACGGGAGTGTCGCAAGTCCTTGATCGAATTCTCCATCAAAATCGGGTTATGATCTTGTGGGTCTCTGGCCAATCAAATGTTGAGGGTAATGTGAACGTTCATTCCCTCTGGCTTTTCCAGACACTCTTGAACAGGTTTCAGTCGTTTCTCACAAATGGTTCATCTGAAATAAATGTGGTCTGCCCAAGAAGAATCTGCTCTACTGGCAATCACTGGGTACTTACATGGATGCTTGATGATAAGGTTTATCTACATAGACTCATACCATCTTTTGCAGAATATTTATCTAGTCTATAACAGAATTGATTACGTCAGCATGAACTTGGGCTTAACTCAAGAATGTGTTGGTTTTACAACAGTGAAGTCAAACCAGCCCACCTCAAGGCTTACGTGAAAATTTTGCCTTCAGCGTAACTGATTTCCCACTTTATTTTCAAATCCATCCATCCAAGTAAGCAAACTAAGCAAGTAATGTCAATGAAAATTCAATACAGTATCAACTCTCTCATTTTCAACCCCATTTTGGGTCTGCGTTAAAATATTAAAAAGACAGTGTGTTTATTATTAATTTGAAAAAGAAGTAGTAGCAGATAAAAAGGGAAAAAATCTCCAAAAAAATTGAAATAAAAAGAAAAATTGATTTGAAAACCCGTTCAAACACGCAGAAAACTCAACAAACAAACAAAATAAAATAATATAATTATAAAAAAAATTATTTAAACAAGAATCATATATTTAAGAAAAATGTTTCGTACCTTTCAAAAACTTTTAAACTCAAATAAATTTCATAAATGTTATATTTCTCTGTTTTTCTCATTGTCAAAAATCTTTTAAATCATAAACGATTCTTTCTTTTTTTCCGTTGCTTTTTCTTTCTGCTGCATTCATTCCCTAAAAAAGAAGATACGCGATACGCGATGGATGGATGATAAACAAGATATAAAACATATTTTTCGTTATCCAAAATTCTTTCTTTTGCTGCGAAAATATTTCTCTCTTGTTATTATTTTGGTATTTTTATTTTATGTAAGCTAGACGTGAGATAGTCTTGGAATTCGGAGCTGAATAAATTGTATCTAAATGAAAGTGAAAGGGGGTTAATGCGAGCATTATGTTTCATTTTTAATAAACCACGCATTTATTACCTTTTTAGGTCTCTTACAATTGTTTGAGCAAGACAAATCTTTTAAATAAGGCTTGATAATTTCGTTTCATTAGAGTTAAATAATTAAAAGAACCAGGCCAATCCGGATTCATGACTTAAACTTCTTTATTTTTCTATGCCTCCGGCGTCCGCTGCTACTATCGTTCCGACTAATTAGGGGTGCCCTTTGAAGGATACGAGCCGATTATTGATGACGTCACTCCGTTTTATTATAAAAATTCAAAAGATTGTATCAATAAATGTGTGATTTATATCGTTTTATCGAACTCTTGTATGGGAGCCTACAGAAGCCTTTGTCAGATTGTGTTCTCATATGAATGGATGACGTGGTCTTATCAAATGGTTTCCTTCAAAATTCCAGTTCGATTGGACAAACCGTCTTGAGTCATAAAAAGTTTCGGATAGACGGATCGCCTTACCTACTAACAGAAGTTCACCAAATTTCGGTCGGAAATGATTCCTGGGTCCAAAACGTGTGTAAATTTGATTTGACTTTCACTTTTAGAAGTTAAAGCAAAAAAATAAAATTAACGAAATTTTTATCTTCATGAATTGCAGAGTTTCTGGCACGTTTCTGATTTCTTCAAGACGTTCTTGAATTGCTTTAGGATTTTCAGGACATTTTATAAAAGACTTAGTTTTTATTAATAAGTGGGGTGTGGAGTGAAATATTTGTTCTCTTTGGACTCCGTTTCTTAATGCAGGTGAGCAAGTTTCAAGGGTGTCTTAGTATATTTATCTCTCCAACTATGGAGCCGAAGGATATGTAAAGTGCTTTTGAATTGGAGTACTGGAGTCATTTTGTTTTTATTGCTTATGTTGAGCTTATGTTACGGTACTCTAATGGGACACCTACATATTCTTCCATCATATTCGACCCTTTGCAGTTGCCATTACGTCACCACTTTCATCGTTACGTACACCCAATTTTGATGTAACGGGACGGCAAGGTTTGTCGCTATGGGTTTTTTGCGAGAACACTTCTCCAAAGTGTCTTTTACTACTATTCCAGGTTCCATTGGACCCCTTTGCGTGTGGCCAATCCATCCAAGTTTGAGTCACCTCATTTCTATGTCCACATTACTCATACAACATTGCTGTCATAATTCGATGTTAGTAACCGTTCTTATCGAAAGGATTTTTATTTTTATTTGTGACTGACTTAGTCACGTTACAAATTTTGCACGCATTAAGCAGTGTGGATAATACAAGGCCTGTTTTTGTTAAACCATTCGGGGGCCTATTCAAACAAAATATCTCATATGCCAGCACCCAGTGCATATCTTCTCTGTATGACCCTGATAGAACCTCGCATCTAAACTTATGCCTCTTTAATAATTGCATACCATTTTCCTTATTTGATCTCATCTTAACCTTTAAAAGACTGAAAGACCCCATTTCAATTGTATTTTGTGAATAAAATTTCTGTGTCTGCACCAATATTCAAGAGCAAGGCTCAAAATACAGCGAAGAGACTTCTCTATCGAATCGAATCCATTGGTTGGATAATTGAACACCCCCTTTCCCTCGGAAAAACTGGATTTCAGGTTACAAGTCAAAAACCTCAGCGTAGTTCTCTGGGTTCCAAGCGTTATTTTTTCACTTTGTAATCCATTTTGAATCCATGGTTCAGAAGGCAAATCCGTCGAGTTTGTTGTTATTTTTGAAGTCGGTTCTGTCGAAAGCCAATCCTCCGGCTCAGGGGTCCAAAATATAGAATCACAGATAATATGGCTTTCAAGGTATCAAATAAAAGGAATGATTTTTTGGACCGTTTTAAGGACCAGGATTGACAATTCCCCCAAAATCACGCGGAAACATACTTTCATTTGATACCAGCTATTGTTCTAAAAATTATTATGTTTTATGGACCAGGGTGGACAATTCCCTGAAATCCCAGGTAAACATTGAAGACACATCAGATCCTTAATCTGCACAACATTTTCTTCCATTTGATACCTTACTTACATTACATTTCGCCTCATTCAACGGTGATGCTGAACTGCCTCTAAGAGCATAGGCCATCAATAAAAAGTCGCCATCTCGTACGTTGGAGTGCCATTTGCTTCAAGTCCTATATATTGTTCAATGAAGAGCTGCCACTTTAACTGCCCAAGCATTAGCTTCCGCCAGAGTTGAGCGACGCCAGGTGTTTTTCGGTCGTCCTCTTCTTCTGCTACCTTGTGGTTTGTACACAAGTGCTTGGTGACGAATTTTTTCGGGACTTTTCCAGAGAATGTGCCCAATTCAACCAAATTTTGTCTTACGCATCTCAAGATTGATATCTTTCTGTTCAGTTCTTTGCCACAATTCTTCATTGGTAATGCTGCGTGGCCAAAAGATATGTAACATTTTTTGATGCCTTGAAAGCCATATTTTAGTGATTCTTTATTTTGGACTCTTGGAGCCGGAGGATTCACCTTGGACAGAATCGACGTCAAAAATAACAACAAACTCCACGGATTTGCATAAAATGAAAAAAATAACGCTTGGAACCCTGAGAACTACGCTGGGCTCTTTGTCTTGTAATCTGAAAAGCATTTTTTGATAAGGAAAGGGGATGTCAATGGATTAAATTTGATAAAACAGTCCTTTACTTTGAGACCTTATCTTTGAATATTGGTGAAGAAATAAAAAATTTATTAGATTTTAAAGTCAAAAAATATAATACTGAAAGACCCTAGTCCGTCTTTTACTTAAGTTTACTAAATGATACGTCTACAAGAAAAGTTCACTTAAAGTTTGAAAACCAGCCCGTTTTGGATAGTTTTGATTCAAAATTAAAAGTTCGAGAAGACAAACTGACAAGCCCAAATTTTGAGTTTTACTTTTTTGAGTAACATTAGGCTTACTTTGTATGGAGAAATTTCAAACGGATAATTTTTCAAAAAGTAAGCCCGCACAAAAATTGTATATTGTCAAAAATATCCCTGGATTTTTTCAGAATTTTATTTTTATCGCTATGTTCGCACTTTTGAATAAAAGTTTAGATTTTTGTATAAAATTACCAAAAATCTCAACTCAGTTAGTTTATCTCAGAAAATCCCGATTTTACAGTCAAATATCGTTCTACAAATTTATTGAAAATTTAATTTTCTATAACTTTGTGTTTTTGATTTTGAATGTATGTCTCCTAGTTTTAAAGTCAACATTTTTAGAAAGTTTTCATAGGACATGAACTTTGAAAAGCTATAACTCGTGAATTAGTAGAGGCAGAGTTGCTTAGTTTTAGCCACAAAAATACAAACTTTTTCATTTTTCATGTAATTCAGTGTCTACCTCATGGACCATCACTGACAAACTATCAAAACACCGAGCAATTCACCACAACTAACTTGAACCGAGGTTGGTTACGTATTTAAAAAAATATAAAGCTTAAAAAGGAACCTTTTCACTTAATACAGCTTTCTTGATAAAATTTTATTCAACTTGAATAAGATGCCTGAGGAATTCTAATTTAATCAAAAGTCTGCACGTTTAAAATGAAATAAAGAATAGGAAATTGAAAACAAGCAGACATTTTTTCTAGAGAAAATAAAAAGTAAGTGAAAGTTTACATTTCTCCCAGCAATGTCCATCTAACAAAGAATTTCTTAATTAAAAAACACAATATTCAAATCGTGAAAAAATTTAATTTCTGCATCAAGTAAGAGTCCCACAATCACAATGCTTAATAACAAACGAATTGAAATCGAATCGAGTTTACAGCGTGAAGTGAAACACATTGTCTTCCGCAACATAAAAAGAAGTTTACAACATACAATGTATGCTCATTATTCTATGATCATTGATGAACTTTTTTTATTGCGTTCTTTCAAGGACATCACTTTTTCATTTTACTTAATCATGTTCCATACAATGAAATCGAAAGAAAAAAACATTTTTATTCGTTTTATTTTCGTTCTTTATACATAAAACAACAGTATGTTACGTTATATACCTACTCTTCTTTTAGGTTTTCCTCTCTCAAAAAGTCAAAGTTTACACTTAATGGTGTATAAATAATGTTTCGTTTGTAGAATCATGTTGTCCTGCTGTGTGTTCTCTTTGACTTTGAAGGTTTATTTTGGATTACCCAAGAAAGATTTTCATTTTTAATTATGGCTTGTTTCTGCTTTAGGTAAATGGAAAAAGACTTAATTAGCGATGGGATAGTGAAAAAAAATCAGAAAACAGTTTTCTTGTTCAAAAGCCTGGAAAAATAATCTCTTTTTTATATCTTCCACCCAAAATTTTAGTCTACCTGAATTTGCTGTATAAATCCTTACTTACTAGATTCTGATCAATACACAGTAAAAAAAATAAAGGCAAATTTACCTGTATATCGGTTGTAATTCTGGATACACCGATTTACAGGTAAATTTACCTTTACATTTATATGGAGAAATAGTCTATATTTAGGCGGAGTAATTACTTTACACTTACTTAAAGGCAATTTTAGCTGTAAATCAGAGTGAATTTAGATTCATTTTTACTGTGTAGCTCACTCAAAATAGACCGGTTCAAAGTGTTTTAACTTAGAACCAGTGGTGCATACGTCTTTTCAAAAGTCCCAAAACAATCAGGATTGCTATTGGAACCAAACTGCAGTTTTGTCACTCGGTGTTTGGAAATCCGGTTTTTCCTAAGAATGGTTAGTTTTGCAAAAATTTACAATTTTTGTGTGCTATAAGAGACCCATTTTTTAAACTTTACGTCGTATTTTTGTATACTATGGAAGTCTAGCTGAATTAAGAAATATATGATCGAAAAATCTAGAATCAGTGGCTGAGCTATGCCTGCCATTTTAAAAATCCAAAAAAACGGCCAATCCAGCACCACAATGAATTTGTTACCAGAATTTCAAAAGCTTTTATTCATAAATGTCGGATTTAGAGTCGTTTTGTCGTCCGATTGGGCTCAAAATTGGCAGGAAGGAATTTGTTGTTAATTAATGTTCATGACCAAAATTTCAAAACAGTTTATCGATAAAACTACGAAAACTTATATGCGAGCCCACAGAAGCTTTGTCCGATTGGGCTCAAAATCAATAGGTCTTGTTTAACTTTTAAAACCGAGGTTAAAACACTCTTTCTGCCAAATTTTTAGCCAAGTTTGAGTTCACATTTTTGAGTTGTCGTGCGTCTAAGGATTGAACAGACTACAACCACCGCATCGACAATTTATATCGCAGATGATTTCTGGAGGTCCGAAACATGTATTAAACTTGATTTGAGCAATTTCCAGTTGGAACCAAAATGCAAATACTCAGAGGAGGTTATTTCTTTTAGAAATTTGCACCTTGGGAAATTGATCCACCCTTATGCAAAAATCTCTTTTTGGGATTTGGTTAGTTTTTTGGGATTTTTTGAGATTTTCGGTATTTTTTTAGATGTTAAGATTTTTTTGGGTTTTTTGGGATTTTGTGGATTTATTGGGATATTTTTAGGAATTTTCGGACTTTTGGGGATTTTTTGGAATGCTGAAGAATATTTTGACTTTTAGCTTTNTTGTTCCTGGTTGTGTTGGATGACGTGCTGCGTAAAGCATTTGATGTGCAGAAGCGTGGCATAATATGGAAAAAATTGGATGATTGTCTAGAGGATATGGACTACGCTGATGACCT
>JXPH01003847.1:6233-23834 GCA_001014845.1 Mochlonyx cinctipes | reverse complement strand
CTAGCGCCGCCTATATTTTTATAATTTATTCTATTTTTGAAAAGATGGCATTACGGGTAAACGTTTTCCAGTTCATACACACCTGGTGGTCAATATACTGAAACATATCTGTCAAAATCACCCGTTTCATCATAACGCCCCCTCGTTTTTGTTGTCATAGAAGTAGAACGTCAATCATACGCCCTATTGTATGGAAGTCCATAGTAGGCTTTGGCCGATCGGACTCAAAATTGGTAGGCTGATTTGGGACAATAATTATTGACCATGACTAAAATTTCTTCTATTTTGATTGATTACGTCAGAGTTTATTTTGATTTTTTCATTAAAATCACAAACATTTGAATGGGAGCCCACAGAAGCCTGTGTCAATTGAGGCTCAAAATTGGCAGGAATGAATTTGTTATTAATTGATGTTCTTGTCCAAAAATTTTGATAAATGCCGGATTTAAAGCGATTTTATCGATAAAATTACGAAATTTGGTATGGGAGCCCACAGTAACCTTTGTCCGATTGAACTCAAATTTGGCAGAAATGAATTTCTTGTTCATTGATGTTTATGACCAAAATTTTTGATAAATACCGGATTTTGAGCGATTTGATCGATAAAATTACAAAAATTTGCCTACAGCAGCCTTTGTCCGATTAGGCTCAAAATGTTGTACTATTAAAATCTTCTGCCCAAATTTTTAGCCAAATCGAATCTCACGTTTTTGAGTTGTCGTGCGTCGAAGGATTAAAAACAAACTAACAATGGGAGCCCACAGAAGCCTTTGTCCGATTTGGCTAAAAATCAATAGGTCTCGTTCCCCTTTGTAAAAACTACTTCTGCCAAATTTGAGTTTGCGTTTTTGATTTGGGTGATGTCGATTTACCCATTCCTATAATTGAACTTTCTAGAAGTTAAAGTAAAACAGCTTACGGTTAGCATACTGCGCATAAAAATAGCTCGTTATGTTGGTACTACAAACTAAGCTAAGCTAAACAAAGTTATAGTTTTTTGTAGTTCGAAACACCATAAAAAAGTTTCTACCTTCACGTTGCATGTTTACGCTAAAGCCCTAAAAACTAAAGTAACGCCATCTGAAAAAATGAAAAAAGATTGCCCTGAATGAGACAAAATAACCAAACTGAATTCTGGCAACGCTTGTCAAAATAAACAAATGATTAACACTTTTCATGACTCGCTGGATGTTTCCTTTTTGTTTTGTTTTCTTCGGTGAAAAACATATGTTTTATTTCAATAAAAAAGTAATTTTCGCGAAATTTTTTTAGGAAAAATGGTTTATAATCTGCAAAACTGAAGTCTTCGGCAGTTTTTTGTAAAAATAAAACCGTGAGACATTATAAGAATATAAGTTTCTTAAGATTACGATTACAATACTTCCCATTAAAATAAATGATAAACAAGCATTTGACGTTTATTGCTCGTTTGGGCGACGCTTTGACATGTAGTTTTGGGCGATTGTCAAAAAACTGTTCCGAGATGACGAAACTTTAGTTTTTAGGACTTTATTTACGCATTTGCATTAAAACAGAACAACGCCCTATGGTAAAATCGTTACTTACGTTGTCATAATGTGGCGGAATGTCGGACGGCGCAGTTGCTAAAAATAAATATTAGATTTTTTTATTTGCGATCTTTCAGGCCTCTTTAGTAGAATATCTATGTTAATACCAACATCATCGAGAATATATCCGTACTCAACTCATTTGAAAAAAGTATATTTTTAAAAAAGGTAGTAAGGAAGTATATTTTATCGAAATTTACATCAAAATGTAGGTTTATTGCATTTTTGTTGAATAATTCAATAAGATTCAGATTCAGACTTTCAGGGTTGACAGAAAAAATGATGTGATTTTGTTTTTAATAAACATGACGTGCAGCGACAACTTAAAGAAATCATTTATGTTCAGGCCCGTACTGTGGTATATAGGAATATAGTTGCCTACACCAAATTTAAATTAGTTTAGTTTAAAAACACTGTACCGGAAAATATAAAAGGTTTAACCTCGAACTCGATAAATTTGTAATTTTCTATGTTCACACACTAAGATTATTATATTTTTTTCCAGCTGAAACAAATTTAGGTCATCGGTCGTAAACACGCAACAACTTTGTTCTGAGTTTGGTCATAAAAAAGGACTATTTCTGCTATCTATGACCGAAATAAAAATCAATAGATAGGGTAAAATTACCGGCTTCCTCCGACACTATGGCACTAAAGTTAAAATATCTCTAAAATGGAATCGAGTTTTAAACTCCTAAGCCAAAAAAATGTTGTTTTTGCGATGCCATAATTATTAAAATTGATTCCCTGTAAGAAATTAGTCCGTCCTGCAATAAGTTTGTGTTGCCACAATTTTAAGTATTTAATACTGCAAAAATGTAGCAAAACATTCATACAAAACTGTAAGAGTTAGAACAAAAACTGAAAACTTTTATTTTGTTCTTGAAAAACACCATACTTGTCTCCATTTTGCCACATATGTGGCCACAATGTGTCCACATTGGTAACAATGTGCCAAACAGTAAAATCTTTTTTGTCATTAATTTTTTGCCACAGTACTTAGATTTTTGCTAAGAAAAAGCCTGCAGCATTTACTCAACATTTGTGACATACAATTTGGGCAAATTGTGGCTAATATTTTTTACAGGGTTAGCAAAAAAAAAATACAAACAAAAATAATTTTTTCATTCAAATTCGTAAAGTAGTTGTTATGTTAATTTTTAATGAGCGTGCATCTTCACCAGCGCCCAAATGCGACTTGTTGAAATTTTGTTATGAATATAAAAAGAAATTTCGTTATCATATGTATCAAAATAAATCAAACAAATATTGAAAAGAATTCCTAAGTTTTAAAAGCATGACTCATGATAATTAATATTTTTAGTTAAATAAAATTTTGTAATTATTAAACTTGTGTACACAATATACAATGTGTATATCATATTTTTAAGATAACACATGGACATGTGGCTGATCCGTGAGATTGTATTGAAAAAAATATATAAAAATTCTTGCCATTTTGCCAAAATGTAGCTTGGAAATTAATGACGGTTTGCAAATCTTCTTCATATTTTTATAATATATACTGCCCATATTTGCGTAACAGCCGTAATTGCATTTTAGTTAATTTTGAGTTATGATTGTTATTTGCTCTATTTTTCGAAGCAGTTCTCTGCTTCGCCAATAAAAATAGTGGTTTGTTCTAGAAAAATCGAGAAAAATGCGAAATCAAGCTGCCGAATGTTAAAAATAACCGCATAACTGCCGTATACATTGAGAATCCTTCAAATTAAACCAATAAAAGTTTTCTGAAATCGTTATTCCACTTGTAGGAGAGCGGATTTTCTTTCATGAAGAACTCCTCTGGGGTATTTCAGTCGCTTCAACTTTTTTTCTAGAAGAAAAGTGTCGGCTTCAGTATTCTTTTTAATCTGTTTCTTCGAATTCAGAGTGCAACGGATTTTTGGCTCACTTCTATTGACATCATTGCTGTAAGTGAGCTCAAAACTTCCTTACTCAATAATAATATATCGTATATTCTCGATGTAGTGTCGAAGCTTGCACTGCTTGTCGCAGAAACGTCTTTAAACTTCATGTCTAGTATCATCACATCTTTTCGCATTCTTTACGACTACCAACAAATGGCGCATGCTCTTCTCTACAGCCGCATGAAAACTATCCGCAGCCATAAAAGTGTGTCCACTTTCAAAAACCTTTGATAAATCACCGAAGAAACTTCCATCCGAATCTAAACCGTCATTCTATTCAATAGTCGAGATTGGCGACGCTTCAGAGAGCTTTTTACGACAAGTCGAGTCTGCGTACCACAAAGCTCAGATTTATCCGCAAAACATTCATTATCATCAAAGCCATAACATTCCTCATTGGAGCTTCCGCCACTTTTGTAGTCCTTCAGGTAATTGAGCTCCGACATTTTTCAAGACTTGATAATTTCAGTTTTTTACTTTAACTTCTAGAAGTTCAAGTCTTGCGTTTGGTCCAAAAATGAAAATCGCCCAAATCAACTTTAAAACACGTTTTGAACCCGTAGGAGTCATTTCCGACCAAAATTGGTTGGACGGTTGTTAGTCGGTTGGGCGATCCGTCTATCCGAAATTTTCAAAATGTCGAACAAAATTTTGGTTTATTACTTGATTTGATATGTCTCTTTGAATATTGCGAATTTCAACACCAAAATTTTAGACAAGATAGATAAAAGTACATTCTAGGGGATGAGATAATTATAGAGTTTATATCTTGTTTAGAAAAAAAGATAAAAATTAAAAACTCAACATATTAAAACGATTCCAGCGTCACCTTAATTTTTATAATATAACGGCGTAACGTCATCAATAATGAGTACGGCCCTCCTTATGGCAGCCCTTATTAACCGGAGCGACGTTAGGAGCGGAAGCATAGAAAAAAAACTATAGAACTTTAAGTCATGAAGCCGTATCTGCCTTGTTTTTTTTTCACATTATACAAAAACAATAATTTGACAGCTGCAAACACAATACCAATATACCGTACGAAAATATACGCTGCGTCGGCATTGTGTCTGTGGCTTAACAAATTGACATTGACAATTGATATTATGGATTCGGCTGTATTGCGAATATTTTTGGAAGAATATATGTGCAAGTCGACCGTAGACTTGCATATATATTCTACTCAAAATATTCGCAATACGACGGCCGATTCTATAATGTTATCACATAAAGTTATTTTTATCATGTCACGATATTTTTTTTTACTTGTTTACTAAATGCCAAATAAAAAATTGTTCACAATTGAAGGGCTCAGTGCAAGAACGGCCTATCTTATATTATATTGCTATTATGTTAGGCCGTTCTTGCACTGAACCCTTCAATTACGGTTATTATGCGAATATGGGCAGTATAGGGGACAATGGGGCTAAATTGATTGGACGTCAAAAAAAATAATTATGAGATCTTTGAACAAAAGAAAATCAAGGATCGGTTTCAACCCTTTTTAGTAAAACTTAAAAACCTTTTTTCCTACTTTTTAGCCCCAACAAATAAAGCCCCTCTAGAAATAAAAATATCAGAAACGAAATTCATAATCTCAAAATAAAATAAGAATGTGTACATACTTATTTATGTGATAAGGAACTTATAATTTGTATACATTATAAATTTTATTGAGATTAGTTTGTAACCTATATTTGATGTTGGTAGAAGTTAGCTCGAAATGAATATTAGTCGTGGCCAGTTAAAGGGTGAGAAATATGTATCGAGTTGTTACATAAATCCAATTATTATTTTTCCTTCTGATCGAGAATGAATTTGAAGGTTTTGTAAGGAACCCAGGAAAAAAACCGTACTGTACGAAAACTACCCGCATACTGCAATGGAAATACGGGTAGTATGCGAATAGTTCGCGAGTTATCTTATGGGAAAGTATCGATTGCTAATTAATGGAGGATAAATTATCCAGTTTTCTCCCTTAGTGTTGGTAGATTTATATGGCTATAAGTTGAGCTTTCCTCGAAAAATCTTTATTTTTATTATCTTGGGCATTTCAAATACTTTTACCCAGCACAACAAATGCGAATGCTACTTAAAAACTCTACGCAAATCCTCCTTTAACCCTCTCTATTTCTAAAATTATCTTTTTGCCAATCAAAAAGAAACCAAATATTTGAATCTCATTATCCAAAACAATATTCATAATGGGTTCACTAAACAAACCGAGAAATAAACAGAGTAATAATAATCAGAATGCTCTCTCCTTTTCTTCCCCTTTTTCCGTCCCTTTCATGTACTTACTGTGAATTGTAATAATTGTGCATTTGAAATTTAACCTCTTGTTATCAGTATCATATTAAAAATGAATTTACATTTCATTTTAATCATTAAAATGAGTGACGTAATCTCCATAAACTCATGACTATCATATATTTTCTATTTTCTTTTCCCATTTCTATAAGTGGCAAATATTTCAGGTACTTTAGAATTTATTGGGAATAAAACCGATATTTATTTGTCTATTTCTGGTCGATCCATAGATCAGATCAGTTTTATACAATACAAAATAATATTAAAATTATTATTCAAATTAAATTAAAACCTACTCACTCAGAAATACAATACGAAGGTGAAAAATATTATTTACCACTTTAGTCAACAGAGATCTTTTGAAATGAGTAGTAATTTAATACAGATATGTATTTTGATGACTAACAATTTCGAATAATTATTTTTCTTTTTCATTTATTCCAGAACTAAAGGTGCCTCGTATGTCAGAATTTCAAAATCAGGCAAATAAATTAGTGTTGTCATCGAGAAATCATCAGCATCAGTCATCAAAGCGGCCATTGACAACCAACTCGAGTCTCCTGCTCAGCTCAAATAATGTGCAAACAGCAACGATCCAACGACCATCAAAAACGATTCTTGGCGAAAGACGTGTCGAGAATTTTGACGAACTGAGCGAGGAGACCTTGAAAACAAATGTGCAAATTGTTCTAAACAATATCAACCAAAAATACAATGCATTAAAGGATTTTTTGCTCAGCGACAAATTGAATAACAATAACCAGAGAACTAGAAGGATGACTAGTCCCGAATCAGACACGAACAGCAATCCATACATTGCGCCACTCACCTGCTCATTAGCATCATCTCAGGATTTTTCACAAGATTACTCAGACTATCAGTGGTTTTTGGATTATGGGTAAGTCTTTCATAGCATTTTATAGTTTTAAAAAGGATTGCACAAATCAAAATTTTATGCAAAATAAAAAGAAACCTCTGGAGTTTTGAAAAACTATTTTCAAACATTTTAAAATTTAAAAAACTATCTAAAATCGCCCTCCAATGGATATTAGATATCAAAATACAATGTTCTAAACATCTACTGCCCTTATTCGCATAAAAACCATAATTGCATTTTTATCAATTTTGAGTTATGTTTATTTGCTCTATTTTTCGAACCAGTTTCTACCACGCTAAACATCGTTCTAGAAAAATCGAGAACAATACGAAATCAAATTGCCGAATTTAAAAAAATATTCGCATAACAGCCGTATCTCTGATACATTGAGAATCCTTGAATATAATAATAATAATAAGGCCTNATAATAAGGCCTATAGTTCCCTATTGGGACCAGGTGAGTCCTCATATTTCAGAGAACTTTCTAGGTATTAGTGGACCTACAGCTTATAGTGGATTCCGAACCACCACAACTTTAATGGTTATGCTAATGAGTTACCAGTTCGTTGAGCCCATCAAGTCGTGTTCAGTTTTTATTTATTTAGTACATAGTACACATTTATTCCGGCAAATCTATTCAATGTTGTTGTCATCGGCAACAGGTAGAATAACTTGCTGGAGAGCGGCTTTTCTTTCTAGGGTATTTCGGTCGCTTCGTTATTTTATCTAGAAGAAGAATTTTGGCATCAACAATCTTTTTAGGCTGCTTCTTCGAAAACAGAGTGCAACGGATTTTTGGCTCACTTCTATTGACAGCATTGCTGTAAGTGAGCTCTAAACTTCCTTTCTCAATAATAATATATCGTATATTCTCCATTTCGGTCGAGGCATGCACTGCTTGTCGCAAAAAAGTTGTTAAATTTCATGTCTAATATCTTCACTCTTTTTTCGCATTCTTAACGACAACCATAAAATCATGAAACGTTTGAGCTGGTTTGTTATGGCGCATGCTCTTCTCGACAGCCGCATGAAAACTATCCGCAGCCATGAAAGTGTGTCCACTTTCAAAACCACTTACAAAATCACCGAAGATACTTCCATCCTATTCTAAATCGTCATTCCATTCAATGGTCGAGATTTGCGACGCTTTATCCGCAAAACATTCATCATCTTCTAAGCCATAAAATTCCTCATCGGAGCTTCCGTCACTTTTGTGATGACCTTCAGGTAATCGAGCATCGACATAATTCAACACTTTATCACGATAATTTTAGTCCTTGAAATTTTCACAATATACAGCAACCAATAATTTGACAACTCCAAAGCAAACACAATAACTCATACCGCACAAAACGCTGCGTTGGTATTGGGTCTGTGGCTTAACAAATTGGCGCTACGGTCGACTTGCATATCTTTTTTCAATATATTCGCAATACGGCCGAATACATAATTTTATCACAAAGGTATTTTTATCACGTCACGATATTTTCCTTTTACTTGTTGGAAAAAGCATAGCCATAATCTATTAAAAAATATGATAACTTGTAGCAAAATTTACGAAAAAATCTGTTGTTCACTGATGTTTGACTGTTCACTGTTGTTTGACTGTTCACTGTTGTTTGACTGTTTCAGCTAGAGAAATATACCCCGGGAACACCCAAAAACACACGGGAACACTCAAGAACACGCGGGAACACTCAAGAACACGTGGGAACACTCAAGAACACGCGGGAACACTCGGAAACACTCGGGACACGGGAACACTCAAGAACACGCGGGAACACTAGGGAACACCTGGGAACACTCAAAAACACTGGGGAACACATGGGAACACCCAAAAACACTCGGGAACACCTGAGAACACGCAGGCGCACTTGGTAACACTCAGAACACGCGAAAACAGTCAAGAACACGCGGGAACACTCAAGAATACCCGGGAACACCCGGGACACGGGAACACTCAAAAACACGCGAGAACACTCAAAAACACTCGGGAGCACCTGGGAACACTGAATAACACTCGGAAACACCTGAGACCACGCGGGAACACTCAACACTCAAGAATACGCGGGAACACTCGGTAACACCTGGGGACACTCGATAATACTTAAGAACACTCGGTCTCGGCAACAGCCGAGAACACTCAAGAACGGGAACACTCGGTAATACTCAAGAACACTCGGGAACACCCGGGAACACTCAAGAACACTCAGGAACACGTGGGAACACTCGCTATATTTTTCCTACTGCTTCAGCTAGACCTAAGTGAACAGCCCCTCGTTGTTTTCCCATTTTCAATTTTTTACAATTACGTTTTTTATGCGAATATGGGAAATTTAACCAATTAAATTGAAAATACCTCCATAAAAATAATACAAATTAAACATAATTTTGAATATTTAAATTTTACAGCTACCGAGATGGAATCACCCATCAGAGTATCCTTTCCGCCCTCTCCGCATCCTACAATGGAATCGGAGAGCTATCATATTACGAAGATCTCGCGAAAAATCTGGACGCAAATTTGGCCGAAGTGGATATGGAGAGTTTCCGCACCGAAGACATTCACTCCTTACTGACAACATTGCCATCTTTGTGCAACGAGAACAACCAGAGGAGAAGAATTAGGAATAATAATAATAAGGAAAATAGTGAAATAGATAATTCAATATGCAAATCCGAACTTTTGTTCTCCCCCGTCAAAGAATCCCACATTAGCGTAGATTCGCTGGATATGGATGGGTTCAATGACGAGGACGACATTATTCTGACGTGCCAGGCGAATAAAAATAACTACACCATTGCTTTTGAAGGAAGTTGTATGTATTCAGACGATAGCTATTATGGTGAGCATTACTCATACATTTTTTACTGATTAAATATATAATGGAATTTGTTCATTGTAGTAGACGGACCAGAAATCTACGGAAAGTTTAAACAGAATTGTATAAATAATTTAGATAATATTGTTAAGAAAAAGGCGTTAGAAGTTTCAATGTCCCGTTCGGAAACAGGCTACACAACATGGAGTAAATTGAAGAAATCTAGTAGTGCTCAAAGGTATTTCTAAAGTGATTTTAATTTAAAAAATAATATTTACTGAGACAGTTTTTTTAACAGATATCCTAATGGCAATAATAACACAGTTAACCAAATAACAAAACACGCGCCTCACTGCTTCGTCCGCAAAAGCTTGAGTATGCCGAATCTTAAAGCTGCCCAGCTACCAAATCATCAGCTAAACGTTTCTCAAGCAGCTAGCAATACGTCAAATGATTCATTCGGAAAAATGAGAACGTTACTTCCAATGTATCCTATTCCCATTGCTTCAGATTCTGGTAGTGAAAGTCCTGCTCCGTTACAACATTCTAGCTTGAGGTTAGTATACTGCTTAATAGAAGGTGGACTGTGAAATTGCGAAATTCGTTAAATTTCTTAACATAAAAACGTGTGAAACCACTTTTTTTATTTTCACGGAGCTTTTTATCATAGTAACTCGATTCCAATTTGAACAAAGACCAAAAACAGTGTGATATTTAGAAGCATCAGGAACAGATCCAATTCGGAGCTGGAACTATTCACAAAATATTCCAAATCCCAACTTTTAGAAATCGAGATATCTGAGTTTATCTAATACACGTATTTGATTGAGCAAAATTATTACATTGTGGTCGCAAAAGGGAGTGTTTCATATTTTGGCGCCATGTTGAGTTTAATTTTACCATTGACTTCTTATATTCGATCCACAAAATCAGTTCCAACCTATGAGTTTTAACTACTTGGTGCATTTATTGCACCAAAATCCGACTGTAATTTTTTCTGTCCATTTCTGGGGTTCGATATAATAAGTCAATTGTAGAAGTAAACTCAACTATGGCGACAAAAATGTAAAACATTTCCTTTTGCGACCACAAAGTACTACTTTTGAATCATCTGGTTTTAAACCGTCAGGCGTGGCTTCGGATTTGCTACCAATGCACGGGTTCATGAACCCGTACGCAGTCTGACAGTTTTCTATCAATTATTTAAACAACGGTCCACCCTACACTATATAAATGCTTAATGAACGAATTATATTAATAAATTTATTTCTAGCAACAATGAGCAAGTACAAAACCAGCCGTCATTTAACCTCGTGAAATTATTCATCAAACAGAAGAGTAGCTCGACAGATACTTGTATGGACGTGTCTTCAGGGTGCTGGCCAAGTGATTCCACGAATAGTGCGTCCGGTGGTGAGCAGCACAATAACAATAATAATAATAATAACAACAACAACAGCAATCTGATGAATAATCGCTGTAGAAAGAAGAGCATGAATGATTCAGGAAAAGGGTCGGCATTGAGTAGACACGACGAGGAGGAATTCCAGTACGACAGTTTGGATGCACAAATAAATAATAATGATAATGGTGATCACGATCATCACAATAACAAGATCACCAACGATTTTAATCGCGAAATCTTCGATTCTCCGGTGCATAAGAGGAATTATAAAGCATACAATTTGAATATCGCCCGAAATCATCCGGCTAAAAATCCAATAGTTTATAATCTGATGTTAAATAATAATAATAATAATAATAACGATAATTTAAATAACAGTATTAATAACAATAATAGTTTTAAAGACACCAACTCAGATACTAGTAGAACATCAGAGAATTTAACCCAAATATTCAATAATAGTGGAAATAATAACACAATAAAACCTAAAACAAAGATTCCTATCGAAATGATTACCAAGTCAATGCAAACATCTTTCATAAATGCCACACATACGCAAAAAGACAAGGTTCGTGTGGTTCCACCATCATTTCTAGCTCAGCTTAACAAGTTGGGGGACAAGCAGAAAGCACCTGTTTTCGTGATATATCCAAACTACGTGCTCCCCGACCTAGGATTCTTAAAGACACAACATGACGTCATCCTGTCCCCAATGTCGTTCAAGGAAGCATTCCCAAGGGCCCGGAAACCGCGCCCAGTCTCTATGAACGACATTGAGAACATGAAGCATAAAGAGTACAAACATGTTTTGGATTGGAAATCTTTGATAACTTTGCTGCCTCAAGAATACCGAAAACTGTTGCGAAACATTCCAGAAGCCGTCGAGAATAGCGACGATGGTCCACAAAAGCCTTTGTTCTGTATGACACCACCATTGAGACGAGTTGGACGCGGAGTTACTTGTGATTGCGTAAATATTTTGAACACAGTTACGTACACTAGCTCTAGTTCAGGTGGAAGTTCTAGTCATCCTCCCAGCTCCGGCTACAGAGGTTCGTCGACCATGTTGACAGATTCAGAGATGGATATTTTAGGAACAAACAATTCGGACACTATGAAAAATATGTACGTCTACCAGTACGATAGTCCAGCTGAGGTTGCGTCTGCTGAACGACCGCCCTCCGGTCGAATGGCTCCAAAAAGTATCTTAAGGCGAACAAATATTGGAGCGAGAACACCAAAAAACAAGCGGAACAGTATGTTTGAGGAGCAAAATTATCATCAGAACATTGAAAAGAGAAGATCGCTTCAGGATCCATACTACATGGCGGAAGAACATATCATCGAAGACTCTATTCCAGAACTGTGTGATTTAGAAACTACCAAAATGAACAACTCCCCCAACATTTCCATGCAACAGCAGCATAACCGTCTTCCAAATGTACCAAAGCAGCGTGAATATCACGATGAATTCAACATGAAATTGAACAAACTTCACCAAAACTACGTGACAGAACTGAATGATTTTGAACTGAATAAAGCTGTGACAAATAAATTGAATAGAACTCAATTCAATGCGTCGGACGAAGGAACTGATTTGGAAGCGAGAATTCGAGCTGAGAATTTCCTTTCCCATGTACCAAAATCGGAATTGAAGCATTACGCTGAAATAGCAAACATTCTGGAAGCGAATGATGCGCACGACAAAGATGATTACGATCGTTCCAAGCTTAGGAATGAAGTAAGTCGAGCATTGTCACAAAGAAAAGTCTCGTTCAATCAAAATGGAACCGTTTGCACTACTCCAAGTAAGCAGGTGCATTTAAGGCCAAGCGACATTAAATTCTCAACACCTCCAAACTCACCAAACATGTCGATAGCTGCACCAAAACTCTCAGAAAAGAAGGTCTCGGACAAAGAAAAGCAAGATAAAATACAGAGCAATCGCTTTAAAAGACTACAAATACAGTGGGAGCTACTTAGCAAAGATTCGGCCACATTGAAGCAGGATTTAGTGACGGAGACGAGGAGTGGTGGGAATACACCGACTTCAGCTGGTGCGGCAGCCATGAAATCGAGAATACCAAGGCCTGTCAGTTATCCTACCAGCAAGTGAGTACCGAAAATACAATTTTTTAAATTCAAATTTATTTGATTTTTATATACGTATGTCATAGGGCTACTAAAGCTAGAACAATCTATAAACTTAAAGTAAAATTAAATCTAGATGCCAAATCTAGGGTTAGAAAAGAACTAACACTGAAGTTAAAGCCAATTATGAAGCTAATGCGTGAACTAAAAGTTAGGATTAAAGTAATAAACCTAAAGCTAGAGCTGAGGCTGAAGTTAAAGCTAAGTCGATGATCTAAACAAGAGTTACCAAAGTTCAAAAACTGAAATTATAACCGGAACTAACGGTACATAGATTTTTTTTAATACTGACAGGCAGATTTACCCCCGTTCGGTCGAAGGCCATTTGGCCGAAAGTCGTTCGGTCGAAATCCGTTCTAATAGAATTTTTAGAAAAAGGGAAGCTTCTTGGGAAATTATTCAAATTTGTTAAGAAATGGTTAAAAAAAGGGCAATTTCTTGGGGAATTATTTAAATCCGATCGACCGATAGACCATATGGAATTCGACCGAACGACCATTTCATTCGACCGAACGACCAGCCTCCGGAAGGCGTTCGACTGATCGACCTTCGACCGAACGACTTTCGACCGAACGTCCAACTCCCATTAGAGCAGAAGTTAAAGCTAAAATTATAGCTAGAGATGGCGGTAAGAGCTAATTCACATTAACATAGATAGGTATACGCTCACGCGGTCGAAAGCCAGACGGTCGAAAGCCGATCGGTCGAAGGTCGATCAGTCGAACGCGTTCGAATGAAATGGTCGTTCGAACGAATTCCATATGGTCTATCGGTCGATCGGATTTAAATAATTCCCCAAGAAATTTCCCTTTTTTTAAACATTTCTTAACAAATTTGAATAATTTCCCAAGAAACTTCCCTTTTTTCTTATAAATTCTATCAAAACGGGCTTCGGCTGAACGGCCTTCGACCGAACGACTTCCGACCGAATGGCCTTCGACCGAACGCCTGACAGTATTCAACAAAATGTATGTAAAGATGCGCTAAAATTATAAATAAAACGCCGAAACCATGTCCTAAATTAGAGTTATAGCTAAAGTTAGAGTTCTAAACTTGGAACTAATACTGAAATTAAAGTTAAATCTATGTCAAAACAAAAACAAACAAAATAAAAGCTCAAAGTTGAAGTGCTAAAATATACCCCCGTTCGGTCGAAAAGTCGTTCGGTCGAAATCCGTTCTGATAGAATTTATTAGAAAAAAGGGAAACTTCTTGGAAAATTATACAAATTTGTTTAGAAATGGTTCGAAAAAAGGGAAATTTCTTGAGGAATTAATAAAATCTGACTAACCATGGCATTCGACTGATCGACCAGGCTTCGACCGACTGGCTTTCGACCAAGTGGGCGTATACCATGGCTCCAGGCTGAAATATAAGTTAAAGCTGAAACTAAAGTTAGTCATAAAAATATGAAACTGGAAATTAGGTGGAACTTGAACTAATGTTGAAATGAAAGTACCTATAGTCTAATTTTCTAATACACTTTTAAAGCTTAAAGAGAAAGAATCACAATTAACGTTAGAACTTAGTTGAAGCTATGGCTCCAGGTCTGATAAAAGTTAAAGATAAAACTAAAACTAAAGAAATTAATAATAAAGTTAGAGTTAAACTAGTGCTATTATAGCTGAAGCAGAAGTTAAAGCTAAGTCTATATTCTAAATTTAAGTTAAACTAAAGTACAAGAGTTAAAATTAGAACTAAAGCTATGTTACAGCTAAATTTATGGCTAGAAATGGAGCTAAAGCTAAACTTAGAATTTAAACGTTGAGATTAGATAAAATATGAACTGAAGTTGAAGCTGAATCTATGGCCCAAGATTTGAATTTAAGCTAAGTGTGGAACTGCAATTAGAGTTAAAGTCATCATAGAGATAGAGAGTTAATGAATGCTATATCCACTTAAATTTAAAACTACAAATTTATAGTATTGATTCATGTTTTAATCATTCATTTGGTCATTCATTTCCATTCCATTCATTCTACGCTATAGCTAGATCTGACACCTAATATAAACATTATTATTTTTAGAACAACAAGTGAGCAAGCAAACAAAAATCTCAAATCTCCCAGCAGAATAGTGCCTCCAAAAAAATACACAGCATCGACAGCAGCAACAAACACTACAACAACCACCACAAATCCTCAACCCGCTCCAAGGACTCCCAGCAAAATACACACGACGCCAAAGAAAACAGTACCAGCGCCAAGGTATGTGAAACCTAAATTTAACCCTTTTTAATCTCTTAATTATTAAATTCAATATAGAGCGACAACACGCACACGGTGAAGTGAGATAAGTTGAAAAAGGAGAAAAGTTAGTCGGTCTGAGACTAAAACTATTGTAAATTATGTGAAATATTTATATATTTGAATTAATTTAAATTTAGTCTGCATATTACCATAAAATAATATATAAAGTAATCTGTAAAAGAAGAAATTATATTTAGATTAAGATACGAATAGTTGAAAACATTAATATAATTAACAAAATAAAACAGAGCTTGGATTCAGATTTTTTTTAAATTAAGTATTTTTATATTCTATGATCCGATTTTAGCCAATAATCGGTGTTTTTACTTTTTTATCATTCATATTGTAACTTCAATTCATAAAAATACAAGCGATCGAATGTGTGCGTTCTGGGTTTCAATTTAATTTTTTAGGTCTTCATTATTAGGTAATCGTTTCAAGACACCCTCTTTGTTTTACACGCGTATTACGCGTATTTCACACTTAAAATAAGCACTTGTATTACGCGTATTACTCAAGTATTATGTGTATTTCAAACGTATTACGTATATTGCAGATTGCAGCACGTAGGCAAATTCTTAATCAGCTTTTTATCAGTGTAAATCAATATCAAAAACTTGTGATCTTCAAAATTACAAGCTTTTGCGATATCGACGCACCCAATTTAAAATATATCATGACTTTTGTTCTTTGCAGTTCCGAGCAAACCTCGTCGCCGTTAATCAAATCAGTAGAGAAAAAATTGTCAGTTTTACCCGCTTTTACCAAAAATACATATTATATATACAGATTTTCTACAGGGTCGGAAAATCGACGATTCTGAAGGGTTAGGGTTTTCTTTATCCCTAGCGGTGTTTGTAGAAAGTAAAATCGACGTTTGGAAATGTAAACAAAAATATTTATTTTGACGAAAACTGTTTTTGGGCCGAATATTAAATTTAAATTAATTTTGTTTGAAATAGAACCAAATAAAACGTCGTTCTAGTTACAAAAAGTTTTCAAGTTTAGAACAAGGATATTAGTATAGTTCGAGGAAAACATTGGAAAATTCTTTTACAAGCAAGGAAATAAAGTTTATAAAGCAGTGCATTGCACAATGCTCGTATTGTGTTCTGTTCAGGAATGCCGCAACACAAACTTTTCATTGCTTACGTTCCACAGCTTCCCCAAAAATGTTAATATGTAAGTATGTAAGTCTAATTTTTTGCGAAAAATGCGATGTCAATGATGGAAAGCCCGGAAATTGAATTTAGCACCATCTTTTAATAAATAATAAAACATTTCACACGATAACATAAAAAAAGCAAATTTTCCTATTAAATTGTTTATTTTATTTCATTCTTGTAAATATCAAATGTTTGTTTACTAAAAACATGTGTTTTTGAAATAAGTTCTTTCTACAATTCCTGTCCAGGTGGCAGTAGTATACTCTTCTGTGGCGGCCATATTTGATTTTCTTTTTTTTAGGGGTTTATTAGGAACTACTTAATTTATATGTATATGTATTTTTGGTTTTACCTCAGACTACAGACTATGGTAGATAAGATATGATTGAAAAATACAAACAGCGTCATGGGTCCACGCCCACTCGGTCGAAAGCCAGTCGGTCGAAGGCCAATCGGCCGAAGATGTCGTTCGGTCGAAGGCGTCGTTCGGTCGAATACCATGGTCGATCGGTCGAATGCCATGGTTGGTCAGATTTTAATAACTCCCCAAGAAATTTCCCTTCTTTCTAACCATTTTTAAACAAATTTGAATAGTTTTCCAAGAAGTTTCAATTTTTTCTAAAAAAAATGTACCAGAACGGGTTTCGACCGAACGACTTTTTCGATCGAAAGGCCTTCGACCGAACGACTTTCGACCGAATGGCTTTCGACCGAATGGGGGTATATCACGGCGTCATGCATTCGACACTTCCCTGTGAAAAATGTTCGCCACAATTTGCCCAAATTGTATGCTACAAATGTTGCGTAAATGCTGCCGGTTTTTTCTTAGGAAAAAAACTTGGGAGTGTGGCTAAAAATATATTACAGGAAAGATTTTTCTGTTTGCCAAATTTTTACCAATTTAATGTGGCCACATATCACGAACAAAATAAAAGCCCGATCGGTTGATGTCTAGGTCTAGCAAAAGTTGCTTAAAGTTGGGAAAAACTGTCAAAATTCGCATTTTTTAGCAGTATTTTCAAAAAATACCGACCTGAAAAGTTGCCATTTGGTCCAAGGATCATCCTTGATTTTTTCTGATTTTTTGAATTGACGGTTATGCATCGCCGGCCATTTTAATTTTGT
>JXPH01003837.1:7881-19317 GCA_001014845.1 Mochlonyx cinctipes | reverse complement strand
ATAGGTTATATAATTGTAGATGGTAGTAGGTGTATGCATATTTCACAGACTGACTGTTCCGTGTTCTATTTATAGAAATATCGATAATGCAGATTTATTACTAACTGAAAATCAATATTCCATTTCAAATAAACACAGAGCAGGAACGGGAATCGAACCCGCAACCTAGTGGATGATAGGCTAGCGTGCTAACCGCTCAACCACCCGGTCGTCAAAATCATTTTTTTTATTTCTACCAAATGTCCCAAATATTTTTTTTATGATTCGGCCAAGTGTCCAAACTAAAAAAAAAAATCGGCCTTATGGACTTGAACATTTTTGGTTCGGCCATATGTCCCAACACCGTTTTTTCGGTGAAATTAATCTGCGAAAAACCATTTCCTACCGTGAAACTCACCTTCAACAAACAGGTAAAGCCAAAGAAAATGAATATAAAGATATCCAGAAACAGTGATTTGTCTTTGGTGGGTGCCTAGTGGATCTCAAATGCAAAAACTTTCAACAACCCAGAACCATCCAAGAAACCAACCAAAAACATCTCAAAAAATAACCACAGATACAAAAAATACCAGAGGTGGTGCGTTTTTCAATGGGCATTATAACGAACCACGGATACAAACCAAAAACCAAGTTATAGCAAACCCACCACACCAAAGACACATACCTAAATTATACCAGATCTCCTCCTCCTCCACCTGAGACCTCCTCGAAATCCAACCAAAAACAAAAAGTTCTTTCATTCCACCTAAGCATGGATTTGGATATCTTTGTACTCATTGTCTTTGGTAAGGCACGCTCTTACCCATTTTTTCCGTAAAATTTACCTTCAAAAAACAGTTCAAGCATGCTTTTACCTGTTTTTCAGTCAAATTTACCAGCGAAAAACAGGTAAGGCACCCTCTTACCTGATTCTGTGGTAAAATGCACCTGTGAAAAGTAGGTATGGTGGCATGCTCTTACCTATATCACCGGTAAAATCCACCTTGCGAAAAACAGGTACACCATGCTCTTACCTGTATCAGCAATGCATTTTACCAGCTATGACAGGCAATTCTCACCAGTTTTTCTACAGTTGAATTCACTGTCAACGTCAACACATGATGCTGTTTTAAATTGTTAAATTATTAAATTTTGGAATAGTTTTGAGTGTTTTTTCTTGTTTTTAATTATCAATCGATGTCTGTGTAAGCATTTTCAATGTGGGACTGTCCACATTGTCAATGAAAAGCTTTATGCTTATTTATATCAGAAATAAACTAAACTAAACGAATGCTTGTAAATGTAGTGTTAACAATAGTGTGTTTGACTTGCTTAGACAGGTGAAACTAACTGAAAATGGCGTGTACCTGCTGAATACTGGTGTGTTTAACCTATTTTTTGCCGTACTTGCGTTGCACGCGCCGGTACCTATTCGCAGTTTAAACTCTGCAAAAACTGCGTGGGTTTTTTAAAACGCACCGGCCTTTAGTTTTGAGTGTAGCTATTTAATAGAAGCAAACAGGACATACCATGTTCAAACAAACTGCCAACAATAATGCTTCCGAAACCTCAATTCTCATCCAAATACCCCTAAGAATAATCGTAGGAACCCCAAATCTGTAAGGTACAATCATCCTTCCTCTAATGCTCTCCATAAAGAGAGTAGTGCAATTTCAGTATCTAAGGCGTACTGTTAGCGAAAACAAAGGTGCTGCTAAAGATTCCAATTACGGAAAGAAATTGCTCTTGAATGAGATTCCTCGCAATTTTTGGTGCATATGAGTGTCCAGATCTGGAGGTTCTCAAATCAAATTTTGCTAGGAACTAGAAATCAAAATTTTAGCTCATTCCGATAATTATAACCCAAGATTTTTGGACATTCCTGGTACATTCCTGTGTTTTTTCCAATTCTCATTCCCAGCGTTTTTCGCATTTTAGACCAAATGGAGCAACTTTTCCCAAAGGACACAACATTTTCAAATTCCCTTTTTTTCAATATAATGTAGAAGTATGGAGGGTAAAAAAAGAAGAAATTCTAAAACAGGTGCGCCATCTTCCTTTTTATTATGTTTAAGCCATTAAGCTGAGATTTTACGCGTCTTTAAATTAGTATAAAGCATCAATAAATTTGTTTATTTTCCATTTTATTTCGTGTCCCATTCATTCTGCCTTTCTTTCTTCTTCTCTGCAATTTGGAGCGCTTTGGATCATTTGATTTATTTTTATGGAGGAGCATAATAAGTTATTTTATAATTGATTTTTTCAGCATCATTTGAATTTTTGTTTGTTTTCTTGACGTTTATTTTTGGATAGAAACGAAAACGATTTGCGTTTTTTTTCTTTGTTGCAGCGTGGGTGAAAATTGAGGGGAGGAGAAGGCAATTAGAAATGATATTTTTTGCCATGTAACCAAAATCTTATTTAGAAAAATGTTCTTCATCTGCTAACATACCGTAGAATAAATTTCTACAATGTAATTTGAATGTAATGCAAATGAACAGAAACCCATGTTTCTGTTTCATGAACAACGGCATCAAGAAGAATATTTCTGCATCCTCGCTTTTCATCTTTTCTCTGTTCACATTTTGTGCCTGTGTTTTGTTATGTACGGTTTAGTTTAGGATGGGGAACAAGAGGTGAATTTGTTTTGTTAAATGTTGAGGAATTTTATTAAGTGCATTCCGTCTACTCGAGAGGAATTCTACTGAAAATTTTATAAGAGACTCGAAAGCGAGAATCTGGAACGAGATGCATGTGAAGCTGCTACATTTCGTTGCTCCTTTATTTTTGCCGTCATCGCATCGTTTTTTTCTTTTCAAGATTCGATTAACTTCACTTTTTATTATATTTGTACTCTCAATGTCGAGAAATTCCTTCAGCAAACATAAAAAATCTTTTCTTCAATTATCCTCCAGAATGTTTCGTGCACTATTTAGCAGTTTCGCACCACGGGGTCTGAGGGCCACCTACAAACTCATCAGAAATTTTCAGAAATTTTGAGTTCTAATGGTCGGAAATAGCTCAAATTTGAAACAGTTCCTAAAAAAGTTTGACCCTGGGACTGACTCCTACGTTTCGGGAACTTCCAGAATTCTCAAAATATAGTAATCGAAATAATCTCAAATGTGGAATGTAAGCTTGTGGTTACTGTTCAAAAACAGTTCCTAAAAAAATTTTACCCAGTGACATCGGGATCAGAGGGCTTCTATGTACCAAGAACTCTCAGAATTCTTGAGTTCTAGTGATTGGATTGAGCTCAAATTTGGAATATAAGCTTTTGGTAAGTACTCAAAAACAGTAAAAAAAAATTACCCTGGGACATCGAGATCAGAGGGCTTATGTACCAGGATCTTTCTGAATTTTTGAGTTCTAGTGATCGGAATGAGCTCAAAATTGGAATATAAGCTCTTGGAAGGTGCCCAAGAACAGTTCCTATGCCAAATTTGGTATAATATCAACTAGTTCTTATGCTTCCAACTACCAGATTTTTTGGCTAACTCAGTAAATAGCTTTAAGAACCTCTTCAAAATTCACATATGATCTTTGTCCAAGTCAAAATCATATTGGTTTCTCACATTGTCTTACGACAACGCACATTACGCCAACAACAGTACATCAGGCCAAACGTACGGTGTTGGCGCAATGTACGTGTTGGCCTCAACGTATTGAACTTATTTTTCAGAAATTCAGTCTAAAAAATTGTCACCAAAAATGAAAAATTGAGTATAGTTCTGTAGACCTCAGGGATCAAAAATCTATGCTCAACAAAGTCATGCATTGGAAAAATCAACAGTTATCGTAATTTGAGATTTTCCAGGTTCCACGGGGACTTGATTTCTTGCTAGATGTCTCGAAGTCTAGTATTTTTTTAGTTGTTATAATTTTTATATGGTGAACTTAATCAGACAGAATTTGACCTTTGGAAATCGGTCTCGGATTGATGGGGATCAGAATTTTATCCCTTGAATTACCTCAATGGAGGAAAGTTACCTTGGTGATTCGGTGGTGAATACGTAAATTAAACGTGCACTTGTCTTGGTTACTTTATCGAAGGAGAGAAGATATAACACAGTTTGATTGCCGTCACCTAGTCTGTTAACCATAATCCCTAGTTACATCTAAGCCCTACAATACCAAAGGGTTATTGAGCTTCCAAAACCCCCAACTGGTGGCACAGTCTCTATCTCCACAAAAGTCGTTTGGAGAGTGAAGTTGGTGAGGAAACGGAGAAGAGAAAGAGGCGACGTGAACTTTTTCTTTCTGAAGTGACAGCCAAGGAGAAGTTTTTGGGTGGAAAATCTTAGATTTTCCAAAAGTTATCTAGGGGCCTGTTTGGTAAGCTTATTTTTTTGTTTAAAGTTCTCCGGTGGTGGTAGTCGCACCAATCATTATTTTAACCTTTTCTCCACTTACATATTCGACGCAGACCCCCCCAAGACTCTGCACTCCAGAGTGAGCCGGTAACAGTCAAACAGGGAAAGTCTCTGTAATGGAGCGATTCTATGTAATATTGTGACAATAAAGACTAACAATTCCTAACATCGAATGTTTTATTTCATCTCCATTGTGGCCCAGGAAATCCCGTTACAATATTCGTGTTGAGTGAACCTAATTTTCAGACCGTTGTAGATTGATACAGTACGCAATGATGAGTGGGGTGACATTATAGCAACCGCTAGGAATCGAACGAGATGGAAAAATACTATTGACCGGCTGTGCCCCACAAGGGACCATAGGCCTTAAGTAAGAAGTAAGTAAGTATAGATAGATAAATCATGAATATTTCTGCTACTATAAATTGTTTATGTCGTAGAGTTCGTTTTGAGTTTCTCCATGTAAGTAATTGTTTTGGGTAATCCCAAAGTGTATAAGAAAACTTGTCAAAGTGCCTTCATTGTGGTTCATCCTGGTATTCAGTATAGGCAATAAAATGGTTTTGTTTACAAAATAAAAGCACTTTCAAACAAAGAAAATAAACAATGCGTTGTCCAAAATCTAAATCCACTCAATCAATTTGTCAATTAGAGTGAAAGGGACGCAAATGAGAATTGATTAAACGTCAAATCTATCCATGTCCACTTGGCAATTAATCACACTTATGTTTATAAATTGTTTGAAAACATTTTGAATGCACTCGAAATAATATTTTTTTATTATTTAAATAAAAAAGTTTATTTTTCCCATTTTATTTTCACTCGCCATATCCCAACATAAAAACATGGTTTGGTACATAGAAGAAGATTAAATTTATGTTTTTTTTTCTCTCCTTTTTTACATAGGGAAAATAACTTTATGTATAAACATATATACAAAGTTTAGAGCACAACATATAAAAATAAATTCAGTTGTGGAAATGAACTGCACCATATTGGTGATATAATCCTTGTAAAGAGATTACTGGCTTCCCCACATATACATGCACTTTACTTCGCATCACATGTGTGTACACAGTGAGGGGGATGAGGTACTGGAGTGTAGAGTGGAGCATTTAATGTTTTTCTGTGGATTTACACTTGTTATTTCAATAGTTTTAATTTTAAGTTTTTAACAAAATTAATAGATTTTTTACTTTCCACATGGCATGGACGAATGGCTTTATATATTTCTGTTTTTCAGGCTATCGACATAAAACAGGAGACACGTAAATATAAATTGGAATTGATGGTACCCAGAATGGAAAATTTTTCCGGAGGCAGTTTTAGAGCTTTAGCTTTTAAAAAGACTGCTTCATTATAAACAACAAGATTTTAACTTTGATATTTTATGTCCGTCCTACTGAGAATAAACATCAGCAGGACGAAAGACTCTTACTCTAATGCTCGCCAAAAAACCCAGAGAGTAACGCAACTTCAGTATCAGGGGAGTATTGTTAGCGAAGACGGCGGTGCAGCGAAAGATGTTGAAGACAGAATTAAAAAAGGGCGTGCTGAATTCATCGTCCTTAATCGTAAACTCAACATATTTAGATGTACGCATGTCTGTACTGTTATATGGTTGTGAGACCTGGCTCGTTCCAGAGGACATAAAGCGAAAACTACAAGTCTTGGTCAACTGTTGTTTTNAGTATCAGGGGAGTATTGTTAGCGAAGACGGCGGTGCAGCGAAAGATGTTGAAGACAGAATTAAAAAAGGGCGTGCTGAATTCATCGTCCTTAATCGTAAACTCAACATATTTAGATGTACGCATGTCTGTACTGTTATATGGTTGTGAGACCTGGCTCGTTCCAGAGGACATAAAGCGAAAACTACAAGTCTTGGTCAACTGTTGTTTTTGCAAAATTTTACGTATCTTTTGGCCACGCCGCATCACCTCTGAAAAATTGTAGCAAAGAACTGAACAGAAGGATATCAATCTTGAGATACGTTGGAGAAAATTTGGTTGGATTGGGCACACTCTCAACAAAAGTCCCGAAGAAGTTTGTCTCCAATCACTTTTGTACAACCCAAAATGTAGCAGAAGGAGATGAAGACCGAAAAACAGCTGCTGTTGCTCAACGCTGGAGCTGGTGGATGCTAATGCTTGGGCAGTTTAGAGTGACAGCACGTCGAATAAAAATATATTGGACTTGAAGCAAAAGCCACTCCGACGTACGAGATGGCGACTTTTGGAGACGTATGCTCTTATAGGCAGTTGAGCATCACTGTTGGATGATCCGAAAAGTAAGTGAAGTAAGTACTGAGAATATAAGGATTATCAAAGGCATGCACTCAGAACAAAATAGAAATTATTTTCCTTAGAATTTCACTCTATTTAAAGTTCAAACTTTCTCTAGTCTTTTTAGGAGCTATATGCAAACAATGATTGATCCTTGAATATCTCCGAAAAAGTTTGCGTTCAGTGTAAAAATAATGTAAATTTTTTATGGCCGATTGGTGAAACTTATCGGTACATCTTGCAATTCAAGAACTAACTCATTTTTATATTAACTCTTCGTAACACTGTATGGTAGGGTGGAGCGGACCCCTTTCCTCCAAAAAATTGACATTTTTTTCAAGGATCATCCTTGATTTTTTATCTGATTTTTTGAATTGTCCATTATGCATCGCCGGCCATTTCAATTTTGTTCTTTTCACCAAAATTAATGGTATTTTGTTGGTCCGATTATCTAAACTGTTGGAAGAACTTGCAAACACATTTTATTTACGAACATTTCGAGCTTTTCTTGACTTTCATCGAACCAATTGTTCTTGAGATATTTCAAATTGCCCGTTAGGCTCTCAGAACATTTTGTATAAAAACTCGGAAAATTAGAACTAGGTGATTTAGGACCAGAAAAATTGAAATCTGGGGCTTTTTGGGATGCTGAATCCAAATTTGACATCATCGCAAAAAAATGACCTGTAAAAATTGGTCAAAATGGCAAAAATTGGTTCATCGGTTCAACTGGGACCGTTTTTCGGGGCTTAGGAGTGCCCCATAAAAGCAAAATTTATTTTTAATATAAAAAACCACTGGAATTTTCCTTTTTTGAAAGCGGATGAATATTGGTGAAATTAAAGCAAATACCAAATATACCCCTTGAGGGCTTTTCACAGGTTCCAATTATTTATTTTTGACTCTATGTACTGAAATTGATTTTTTTTTATGATGAAAAAGTGAAAGAAACTCAAAATCTGGACAATTGGTCGAGCAAATCCGTATTTGGGGAGCAAAACCCCAAGTCTAACTTCACCAATTTTCATTCAATTTTCAAAAAGTAAAATTCTATTGGTTTTCTATTATGTATTAAACATAAGACTCTTAAAAACAAATTTTGCTTTTATGGGGCACTAAGCCCCTAAAAACGGTCCCAGTGGAACCGGTGAGCTAATTTTTGTCATTTTGACCATTTTTTACAGGTAATTTTTTGCGATGATGACAAATTTGTAATCAGCATCCTAAAAAACCCTTAGAAAATTTTAAGATTATCGGATCAACAGGAGCTAGTGTAGCTTGAAATGACCATTATTTTAGATGAAAAGTACAAAATTAAAATGGCCGGCAATGCATAACGGTCAATTCAAAAAATCAAGGATGATCCTTGGACCAAATAGCAACTTTTACGGGGGGAGGGTATGTTTTTGAATTTCATCGTTTGAAAATTCTCCATACAACTCCGGTCCACCCTACTGTATAAGTCAATTTGACTCGAGTCATATAGATATATAAATTTATTGATTTATTTTCATGAAGTCCAAACCAAATCCCTGTTGAAAGTCCAATATAAGTAGCAATTATAATTTTTTCGACCAATTCCCATAATTTAACTTCGGTTTTCACTTCTCCAACGCTAAAGTAAATATGAAAATTGAATTCTAAAATCACTCTAAATCGTAAAATAATAAAGTAACTCCATGATGTCAATTCAGTACATTCAGCATAGATAAAAGAAATAAAAATTTAAATCGATCTGTATTTTACTGGGTGCTGTTTTTTATTACTATCAGATCGACTGTCGTTTTGCAAACTCCCAGAGCTCATCGAGTCGGCTCCGAATCGATAGACATTTTTTCACAGAGCTCGTTGTGTGTTATTAAAATAAATTATTGAATCAGGTGGATGATAGCATCAAAGTCAATTTAAATTATGATAATGGAATATAAATGTTCATTTAATATATGTTATGTTATGTTGTCTGTCTATGCTCTTTTATGCAGTCTTTCTTTTTACTCTTTATATTAATCCAAGAAATTAAGATAAACATAGCATATTTTATCTCGATATTTAATCAAAATTTAATTAAAAAATGTATTTAATGTTTATTTTAAATATTTTTTGCATGTAAATTTTTATTTCCCTTTTTTCTTGCTGCTGCGTCTTTTTGCTAATGAATTTATGCTGTTTCTTATGCTCCGGCTCCGGGTTTTGTGGATGAAAACATTAAATTTATACAATTTTTCAGAGAGATAACGAGTGAGGAGAGAAATAATAAAAATAATGATAATCAAATTCAATTAATATTATTAATGTGATGATGCTTTACGTCTGAGAACCGAGAGTAAATTTTTATGTTTTCAAGAAAGTAACGTTGTAAATCACTTGATTCCGTATGAAAAATTCGTTGAACTTGCGAAAAAGTTTTGAGAACTAAATTTAAAGTTATTCGAAACCTTAAGAAGATTTCCTTCTTAAGGTTTACACTTTAAAAATGGAACAATAGACAGAATTAGAAATATCGGGAGCATTTTTAAATAATTTGGGCAGCAAAAAAAATCTTCATCTCTCACCCGGTAAAACCATTCGGTACAAGAAAATCACATCTTATCAACAAATTATAGCATTGCTGCATGATTCCTCGCTAATTTTTACAGTCAGTCACATCACCTTTCTTTGGGGTCTTCGTTATCAAGCCCTGGGAACGTGTTAGAGTTCCAGAAATTAAATAAAACGGATGGAGGATGTCTGTCGAGTCGATAGGTCCAAGTCGTTTTTGAGAACTTCTAAAGAGATACCATCAATACCAGAGAATTTTCCATTTTTTCAAGAAGATAGTGCTTCTTCAACCTCCCCTCTACTCGGTGACTCGACAGTAATCGTCCCGCAAATATTGCCAAGTGCTGACGCTAGATTGTCGTTGCTCTGCATCATTTGCAACGTTATTTAAAACTTCGTTGAAGTGTTCCCACATCTTCAGTATACAGGTTGTTCCTATCCTTAGCCTTCACGACAGCCAAGACCATCTTTTTGATCGGATTCACAAGCTCTTTAGAGATACTAAATCATTGTTTAGAATCTTTAAGTG
The DNA here is from genome assembly GCA_001014845.1 of Mochlonyx cinctipes. NCBI lineage: Eukaryota > Metazoa > Arthropoda > Insecta > Diptera > Chaoboridae > Mochlonyx > Mochlonyx cinctipes. Next base: position 9,616 of record JXPH01003837.1, on the reverse strand, counting down.
CTCAGATTCTTTTTTCGTGAGGGAGCATTGTAAGTTTGAAAACTTTACGCTCTTTCAGGATCGTTAGAGTTTCATCAGAAGTCCACTTTCGATGACCGGGTTTTGGATGACCCAAGACAGACTCACCTCACAGATATCAATGTGAAGGCTTTTTATTTTCATCCAGTCTCGCTCCACATTGCTGGTATCACCATCGTCACTACTCGTAGATAGATTCATATCTAATCCGGAGTTTGATGACCAATTGATTCTGACACTACGGGATCTTTGAGTTTCACAACGTCGTATTTTTGCCGCTTCTAGGAGCAGTACAAATCTTGAACTTAAAGTATGCAGCTATTCTAGTCACTATTATATTGTTGCAATCACGACATTCGTAGTTGAAGTTACTCATTTGAATTCGCACTTTGTCTACATTTTGGCGTTTTCATTTTACAACCCTTAATGACCGTGTGATTCCACAAGATTTCCTTGCAGCATCATCTTCCACTTGTTAAGGGTTAAAGAATGCGCATTTGTAAAACTGTATTGGAAAATGCCAATAAATAGTGCGTATTATTGTGTTTAAGCCAGTGGCCATCACGAAATCGGGTGCATTTAAAACAAGACCAATAAAGTTTTTACCTCACGTCTGCCTACGACTCTTGCCAAACCACCTCCAAAGCAGGCATCATCCACCGGGGAGAAGACTACGAGGAACCGGCAGTCCCTGGAACACGAAGAGGACCAGCTGATCCAGTTTGAGTAAGCCTGCAACAGGAGGAAGCCAGCCGCTTCAGATTGGGTAAGAAAAGTCTCTCTTTTTCTTTCCGCCTCTTTTGCCCTGGCCGAAACCCAAACCTTGGCGTTGACGTCATCAATCTTATGAGCCTTTGCCAATTGCCACAAGCATCGTCACATTTTGGGTCAACGTCCGCTCATTCGCCGACTGTTTGCATTGCCGCCATTTGTCCTTGCCGTTCGTTGATTACTCTGCCATCCGCATCATAATGCTCAACCTCCGGTCGCTTGCCAATGTCTTTTCACCATTCACGGAATCCTTGCCACGCTCAAATCATCTTGAAATACGCCACTCAGCCTGTCTCACCCCTCCATCACTCCATTTTGTCAAAGTTCCAACGTCTACTCCTGATTTACCGCCCTCCTGGGCCGAAGTCGCAACAATATAAAATATTAACCTCATAAACAAAAGCCTGAAATTACCAACCTCATACCTAATCAAACCATAGTTAGTGAAGTCAAAACTCCGAAGGTTCAACTATTTTTAAGAAGTGTTCCAGGAATTTTGAAATTGATAACGGACCATTTACCTTGCTGCACAGTGGGCCTGGCTATTTATAACTCTTACTAGTGGAGAGCCATAGGAGTTGGGAAACGGCAGGATCTCGTAGATTAACTGCTACAACTGAATAAGAAAGTCTAACCTGGAGATGTTTGAAATGAATGGCTGTGATAGGGTACCCTAGAACTGGCGACTTTTATTAATATTCTCACAAACGGGGTGTAGAAGTAATATCGTTATCTCTGTCAGACCCTTTGCACTAGAATAGAATAGAAATCTTATGTGATTTTGGCGTTGCGGTTTGCCTGTATATCGGGCATAAGTGGAACTGACAACTGAATAGTTTTGCCGAACGGTAAAATGTTTTCAAGTTTGCACAGTTTGCTGAATTTTTACTTTAACTTCTAGAAGTTCAAGTCTTGCGTTTGGTGCAAAAATGAAAATCGCCCAAAT
>JXPH01003815.1:444-14772 GCA_001014845.1 Mochlonyx cinctipes | reverse complement strand
ATTATCTCTGGACTAACATGATCCCTAGGCTTATGTAAGGTGTCCATTGAAAGGTAATGAGGTCAGCTATCATACAAAACAAATAAGAATAAATCATTTGTAGTTTGCAGGATATGTGCAAATTAGTGCAAAAACTTTCAGATGGCAATATCTCCGCAACCAAGTGGAATTGGAGGTTGCTATTGCTGCAGAATGGTTTGTTTCAAGAAGCACTACAGAGGGTTTTCGGGTGTGCAACCTTTTCCTGCCAACCCTGTATGCGGCAACTTCTTCTATTTATCCTTCCTCTCATAAGGCTATGCTATGCCCAAATGCCTTCTATAGAGTTGATAACTGCGGCCACAGTTTTGGCCTGATATTTGGACGGCTGTGAGTAGGGAAATAAAATATGTAATATTTGAAAATATTTTTTTTTAGATTTCACTTTTCGACAATATGGTATCCCCACGGAAATGTTAAAAATGGGTGGAAAGCTTTTATATGAAGAAATATACATTTGGAATGATGAGTTATTTCCAAATGAATGGAAAAAAGCTCTAGTAGTACCTAATTTTAAGAAAGGGGGTGAAATGGAATGCACTAATTATCTTAATCTTAATCACTTTTATGCCACGGGTATAAAAAGTTTCAATTTTGTTTTGAGCAGACTGACTCCATATGCCAATGAAATTTTGGGTGAGTATCAAGCCGGTTTCAGGCGGCGAGATGTGGCTCTCTTGTTTGTTGATTTTTACAAGGCTTATGATAGCATCAATCGGACTAGATTTTGGGATGAGCTGCTTATTTTCGGAATCCCCAAAAAACTCATCCGTTTAATCAAAATGTGTATCTGTGAAAGTGAATTCATGATTAAATTGAGACAACAATTTTCTGAACCTTTTCACATTACGAGTGGATTAAAACAAGGAGACTGCATATCACCGATGTTGTTCAATTTAGCACTTGAAGTTGTAGTTAGAAGATTTGAAGAGCGTCGTTCAGGTTTGTGATTAAATGGAGAAGAAATTATAACCGTTGGATTCGCTGACGATATTGTACTTCCATCTGATGATATAGAAGAACTTGTTCAAACGGCTGCTGTATTAGAAGAAGAAGCACTTTCGATTGGCTTAAGAATTAGCAATGAGAAATCTAAACTACTATTTTGTACTCGTAATCATGATGAAAATATTGTATATTTGGACAACCAAAATCAAAAATCAAAGGTCGATCATTACCTGGGGTCAGTTATTGATGATGAAAATAGCATGATTCAGGAAATTCAGACAAGAATGAGTGCAGCAAATGGTTGTTATTTTAAGCAAATTATTCTCGTCTCCAATTTTGTCAAGAAATGTGAAAATTGAATTGAATTGAATTGAAGACCTGTATTGCTCTATGGATGTGAAAATTGGACGACTACAAAGAAAAATATGTCAAAACTAAACGTGTTTGAAAACAAAATACTTCGGTGAATATTTGGCGCAATTCAAGATGAACCAGGTCATTGGAGAATTCGACATAATGAAGAAATTCATAGAATGTACCATGCGCCAAGTGTTGAAAAAGAAATAAAATCCAAAAGACTTTCGTGGGCTGGGCATATTGTTAGAGATTAGTGAAACGAGTTTTCGAGGCACAACCCAGTGAACCAAGACCTGTAGGAAGATCATGAAAACGTCGGGTTGACAACGAAAGAGAATTTTCAAGAAGTGGCTAATTTAACGCATTATACAAATTGGCAGTAGGCAGCTTTGGACGTGGACCGAAAAATCACATAGTTAAGAAGTGGTAGTATTACATTTTTATTTTTTTTCTGTGTACATATATATAATATACCATGTATGTACCACCATTACCAAACCTAGGCTACAAAATAAGTATGTACCAAAAAATATACAGAACATATTAATGATGTTTATTGAGCTGTTTATATGCGTTAATCAAATCAAACATAATTCTCTGAAAAAATATATTTATTTCCAAAGGCATTTTCTTTTCTTCTGTTGACATGCAAACATGAATTCTTGGAAATTTGGGAAGGTCTTCTCTCCTAGAAGCATCAAAAAGCAAGTAAGCAATTACGAAAATAATGTTTTTTTCTGTATTCTTGATTTCTTATGTAAATCTCTGATAAAATGTGCCCCAATTTTAACTTTTCTTTCTCTCTCTCATCATATCTACTCTCAGGAAAATTATACGATGAGGAAGTCAACGGGCGTGAAACACACACGTACTTTTTAAAACCTTATGCCTATCAAGCAGTGTTCACTCCAATTTTGAAAAGAAGCCAAAACGGCCTGTTTAACCCACGCCAAATCATAGTAGATAGTATCGACACGGTTATGTGACGTGTATTTCACCCTTCTCTTAACTTACTTAGCGATATCAATGCGCGCCCGCTAATTCGACCAGCCTACAAACGCCAAAACAGCACTCATTCTGGGGGTGCTTTCAAACATACTTTGTATTGTATTGAAAGACTAATACAAAATACAAATTGGGAAATATATTGGTATTTTTTTATACCTCTCTGTTATTATTAATTTATGAGCCAGAGGTAGCCCCAGTTTTGGCAAAAAGATCGCATCACTTTTTGAATAAAAGTATCACTGGTGCTACTTCAAGTAAGTTTCAAATTTGCGTATAGGAGCTGTCAAAAACTAGAATTTCAAAACAAGTCTCTGAAGTTTTAATGGCATAATGGTTTTCATTCGTCTTAAATTGGCAATTAATATAATAAACACGCGGAAGGGTTTGGATCGTTAGAACAAATGGCCGCATTCACTTTGCCATCGATTTAGAACAGGATGTTGAAAAATATAAGGTGAAATCGCAAAATATTCTTCCCATACAATTTTTTCTTAGGACTTTTCTCGTCGTTGGAAGGGCTAAATCCTTCGCGTGTAGAAATACACTCCCATGTATTTTCTTGGAATTTCTTATTATTCTGAATAAATTTCAAAACAAATAAAGATATCCACAGCTGATATTTTTGACAGCTCATCAATACATACAAATAATAAAAATTTATAATAGTAGACCCGGTGTGGGCTTGGGGCTACCACCAGTTAGTGTGGGGTCCTTGTGCTACACTCTCATTTTCACCTACTGTACTTTTAATTAAAACGATTGAAGTTTCAATAAAATCTACTGATTTCAAAAAAAACTGGACCATCGGATTTTTCAATTATACCTAGCTATTAAATTTTTTAATCAATTTAATTATGTAAAATTAAATTAACTACATATGTAATTAAATTAATTAAAATATTTAATAGTTAGAATTGAAAAATCCGATGATCCAGTTTTTTTTTGAAATCAGTAGATTTTATTGAAAATCCAATCGTTTTAATTNAAATCAGTAGATTTTATTGAAAATTCAATCGTTTTAATTAAAAATACATTAGATGAAAATGAGAGTGTACTTGGTTTTGGCACTCGAAATACGCAAAGACCTGACAAACAAAACCTTTTCATTATAAGGCAAGAAAGCAGAATTGACTTTAGAAAATTGATTTGATCCAAAAACCATACGGTGGACGCACGCCTTATTGGCTTGTAATACACGCTGATTTGGCGTGATTTTCTCGACGACGTGGCGGACGTTCTGATTTGGCTTGTTCACGCCGATATGGCGTGCACCCACTGTATGGTTTTTGGATAGACGCCCACCATATTGGAAAAACGTGAAAAACACGCTAAATGAGCGTGTTGTACATACAAACAATAAGGACGTGAACTGGAATTTTTCGAGTCGTAAATCTTGACGTGTATTTTGCACGCTGAGTCATCATGTCGAATATACGTTGGAGGCACTTCGACGTATTTTTTCACGTCAAATCAGCGTGACCTTTTTCTGGGTGGATAGATAGAAAAGAAAAGCTTATTTATTGAATTTTTTTTTGAAGATTTTGGTTATGTGGTGTGTCCTTGAAAACTCGGGTAATTTTTAACCGATCTGGCTAAAACTTTGTGTGGCGGCTTTTCTCAACAAAAGTAAGGATGAAATCGGTAATGAGTGACAGATTCTGGGGATCCCCATACTAACGCACCAGAGTTTTCCAGAAATCTTGAGTTCTATGATCGGAATGAGCTCAAATTTAGAACATAATCTTTTGTGAAATACCCAATAACAGTTCCTAAAAAGTTGTAGCCTACGACATCAAAATCTATGTGCTCCTATGTACGAAAAACATCCAGAACTATCGAGTTCTAGAGATGGGAATCAGCTCAAATTGGGAATGTATGCTTTTGGTAAGTGCCCAAGAACAGTGCCTATGCTAAATTTAGGATAATATCATCTGTTCGAGGTGCTTCCATTTACCAAACTTTCTTACATAACTCTGTCAATCCTTCCTCTTCAAAATATGATCTGTGTCCAAGTTTGAATCCAGTTGCTGTTATAAAATATACAATAAATAAAAAATAAAAGCTATATAATCCACTTTATGGTTTCCTATGTTTTTTTCTGGCTCAAAAACTACCGTAGGTTAATTTAAGATCATAGATACTAAATTTGCATTTAATTTTGACCTAAACTATGTTCAATGTTTATTTTATAATTCTCCTCACAATACAAATTAGCCATCACAGGGTCCATTTAATCAAACAAGAGCCGTAGCCATAAGTATTGTAAAAAACTGAAAAGAACAAAGAATGGCAAATATCATACCTGCAGGCGGACCTGTGCTGTAGTAGGTTAATATGTCCTTTGAATTGTTTTTGTTAACAATAATTATCAATTCACATAAAGCCAAGTTTAACTTTCTTTTAGAGAAAAGAAAAAAGAACGAGAAAAAAGTTATTAAAAATAAAGGTTGCTTCAAGCATTCTTCATTGATTCAATAAACCGAAGAGGAGCGGTGGCTGGCTGCCTGGTCTTTTTTATAAACTCACTTTACAGAATTCAAGTTTTAAGATTATATGAAATATAAGAAGAAGTAAAATTTTCTCTGTGATATCGTTTGGTCTTGTGGTGTATGCCGATACTGACGTGATGTGGATGAATGAACTGGGAAATTGTGGAAATTTTAAGATAAACTTTTTTTAACGTTGTTTTGTTTCCACTCCACCCTCGTTCATCAATAATGTTATCTATATATCAATTGTTAGGGAAAAGTTGTTTAGGTTAAGTATTTGGGGAATAGTACACGGAAAAAATAATAGTTTAATCCATTAATCCAATAGTTATGGTGAAAATGGAAATTTTCGTAATGAAAATATTACTTTGTTATTCAAGTCATTTATTCAACTTCACGATGAAAGGCATTTTCTACAATTGATAAAAAAAATTAAAGTTATAATGCAGAGTCTATGTTCGTTTCAGAAAATTAGAGAAATAGCGAATTCAACTAATGCCAAATACTGAAATTGACTGTTTTGAAGTCATCAATTTAAATATCTATAAAAATGACAATTGCAAATTGTCAATCTCACTATCGGATTTTTTCCGTGTAGATTTGAATATACTAACAAAATTTATCTGTTTTTTGTCCTTCTACGGTTGCTATAAAATACAACTTATAGAGACAGTATCATGGGAAGGCTAATGTAATGAAATCTAAGTGAATTTGGAGCAAACATCAGCGAGAGTTGACTTGGGGATATTTATTACACACAATCAAGAAATCTTTGACATAAACCGGGTTTGAGTTTTTAATATCCACATGTCTTCTTGTCTACCTACTAGAGACTGCTTGATTTTGAAGTATTTATATTAGGGTTTTCTTCTTCTTCTTGAGTTTAACATAATTTTTAATATCATGGATGTAAAATTATGGCGTTGAAATTATACCTTGATCGTCTTTCCATCTTTGATAGTCTTAAGATAGAAATCTTAGGAAGTCAAAAGGTGAATTATAGCTCTTATCTTTTATTTTTGGATCATTTTTCAAACGATTTGAAATCAAAAAATATCTTTGATTAGTATTTTCAGCGTAATAAAAGAAAATATGGTATTTAGGAGCACCACAAGTAGATTTAACCTTAATTTAGGACATTGAATACTCACCGAAAGCTAAAAAATTATTTATTGCATATTTTATGATGGGAACTGCATTTAAACTTAGACAAAGATGTAAGCAAATTTTGAAGATGATTTAAAAAGTATTACAGGGGTATCCAAAAGCACCAGTAATGGATTATGTTATCCCAAATATATCAAAGCATTTACCAAAAGCTTATATTCCAAACTTGAGCTCATTCCGATTTTTAGTACTCAAAATTTCTGGAAGTTCCTGGTACCAAGGAGCCCTCCTATCTCAAAGACTCAGTGTCAAACTGTTTTAGAAACTGGCGTTTGATAATAATCAAAAGATTATATTCTCAATTTGAGCTCATTTTTATCATTAGAACTGTATATTTCTAGAAAATTTTGGTGTGTTTGTATGTGGGCCCTCAAACCTCTTGGCCTGATTTGGAACATACAGAGACATAGACAGACAGACAGACAGATTATTTTTTGTTTTTTTCGCGTTTCAGACCATTTGCAATAATTTTTCCCAAAAAACCAATTTCTTCAAATTTTACCGAATACATAAGCTTCTCTTTTTTATTTATAGATATGATGAGAGAAAGAAAGAAAAGCTAAAACTAGGAAAATAAAACTCAAACAACCAAATTTTATTTTTCTAGAAGAAAAAAGAAAAAAAATAACCAAAATGAACAAAAAACTAAATTTGAGCGTACGCTGGGCGCCACAGGGGGATCCTTGAACACTGAATAGATCATTTGATCTCTTAATGGTCGCACAAAGCCTAACGTAATTTGGATCCAACAAGATTTCATGTATTTTATTTATTTTTTTTATCATCATATTAATTGGGGAATTAGGGGTATGGAAATTTTAGTACATTGTTTTTGGCAGTAGGTCGACCCTTACTTGTGGTTGTCTAATGTGAAACATTAATCACACAATTTAATCCTTCTTAATAAAAAATCTTTTTTCAATAAGCTTTCCAATAAAACCGGATAGAAAAAATTGTTCAACTTATAAAAAAATTCTTCCTATTATTACACATTCTTTCGTCCTATTTTATTAATGATGAATGACAGAAGATTATTGGCTAAAATGTTCCTTGGGGGATAAAACACTTTCATTCATTTCATTTCATTTTATTTATTTGTTTGTACAAATGCCAAAAACATTTAATTTTGAATATCATTCTCATATTTTTTTTCTCGAAGAATTGAAAGCGATTTGTCAAACAGATAAATGTTACCTAGAGGCAGTTTTTTGCCATTTTCTTGTAAGAAAACATAACTTTAACTAACAAAATTACAAAATGATTTTAAGGTAGTTTACAGCGATATTTTTACTACCATAGAATTTTTTTATTCGAAGCTTCAAACCATCAAACATCAGCATGATTTTCCACCCACACTTCTTCGATGTAAGCTTAATGACATCAAACGATTACTGATAATGCCACGAAAAGATACCCATTTAAAATTTAAATAATTTTGTATATTTTAATTACTCATTAGCTTGATTAAGTTCTTAATAAGTCTGACGAATTTTGTTAAAAACGTCTCTAAAATCAACATTATTTATAGAAATATTAATATGGTTTTAGATTTTCTTTCTTGTTCTCACAAGTGTAGAAAAACAGAAAGTGGATTATATTTATTGAACATTTTATAAGAGGAACTCGATTAAGACTTGGACAAATATCATATTTGCCAATCTGCAAATCGAGAATTTTTGAGATTTCTGGTTCATGTGCACAGATTCACTCAGATAGATACACACACAACAACAGACTTACAGAAAAATTTTGGCTCCTCGGGTAAAGTTGCATCAAATGGTGTCTAAGACATGAAAAACCCGAAAAAAAATTTATCTGTGTTGTTTTTTTGTATCTGTCTGTGAGTTTGTATCCTCAAATCTCATGTAATGCTGATTTGGCTGCAGTTTTGTGTGGGGGCTTTTCTCAATGAAAGTAAGGTTGAGTTCCTTAATGGGCCAAATTGGCCCAAAGGGCCAAATTCTACAGATGGGTTGCTGTGTATCAGGAGTTTTCAAATTAGGGATTCTAGTTATTGAAATCAGCTCAAATTTGGAATATGGAGCTTGTAAGTGTCCAAAAACAGTTTCTAATGCTAAATTAGGGATAATACCACCCGCTTGTAATGATTTAAATTTCTAGACTTTCTTGGATAACTCTGCTAAAACTTTTCCGATCTTTTTCAAAGTTTGGCTGAAGTCTAAATCCAGTTCTTACCGTAAAATCTTCAATAAATAAAAAAGAAAACCTAACTGACACATTTTTACAATGCTACGATTTAAATTATTTATTAGGATTAGGTATATAATTTAAAGCTTAGTTTTCGGATTTTGATTTCGAATTTCTTTTACTTCGGAAGTAATTTTATTCAGAATGATCGATGGTTGACCTGCTTCCTTCCTCTTATTTCATAAAAGATAAATTGCCAAGTAGAACTGATGTTTATAAGGTAATTGAACTGGAAGAAGGAGGACGTAGTGAAGCACGAGGTGAATTTATAGCTTTCATTCTTTGCTCCGACAAGACAATTTACGACATTTTTTCAATAACGTTTTTCAAATTGAAAAAAGCTAGTAATTAACGTCGTTAAAAGAATAATTTCAGAAATATGTAGGTACTTTATTATCAGTAAAAACTACTATTGGCAGCCGTTATAAAAAATTGTCTGCCAAATATTAATGCAACAAACGTGCACCTTTTAAAAAAACCCAAAACTCAGAGAAAGAGATAGTACTTTTAGCTTTTTTTCTTTTTCACATCATATCTATAGATAGAATAGAAAAACTAATGTGTTCATTAAAATTTAAAAAAAACAATTAGTCTCTCGTGAAGAATCGCTCTAAATGTTTTGAAACGTAACTACCCAATAAGCAAAACTTGGCGGAAACTGGAGTAAACATTATGTTCTTGTAGTAAAACTTGGCTTTTTAACAAAGCGGAAACTTGAGTTAACATTATGTTTTTTAGAACAAATTTGGTACAGGTTACGACAAGTTTTTTAAATTTTTTGCAGAATTAGCAGATTTGAGAGGTTTTTTTTATTGGAAATGATTTTTTTTATTGTTTCAATGAAATTTAAATTGAAAAATATAAGTTTGCTCACTCTTTTGACAAAATATTTTTTCCATTATATTACAACTTGTCGTAACATGTCGCAACATCTAGTATTAGCCCAACGTGCTTAGTGGGTAAGAACCCGAAAAAGAAACTTGTATGAGTGTGCCTTCCATAACTCATGTAATTTTCAACTGATTTGGCTGAAATTTTGTATGGAGGCTTTCTTTAAAAAAAGCAAGGACGAGTTTGTTAATGGGCCAAATCGGGCCCACCATCTAGGGGCCCCATACAAACTCATCAGGATTTTCCACAGTTTCAAAAAAACGTTGACACTGGGCTCTCAGATGCTCTTTTGTCAAGAGCTTCCAGAGTTCTTAAGTTTAGTGATTGATATGAACTCCAATTTTGGAATATTAGCTTTTGGCAAATGCCCAAGAGCAGTTCCTATTCTAAATTTGGGATGATATTATCCATTCCTGTTGCTTCAGATTTCCAGATTTTCTTCGATAGCTCTGTAAATACTTTTTAGATCCCCTTCGAAATTTACATATATGATCTATGGCCAAGTCTTAATCGAGTTCCTCTCATAAAATAACAATAAATAAGAAAAAAAAGCAATTAAAGCAACTGTGTGCTCGTTACTGACGGGCTGAGACACTTTATTCACTGTTTCTAAAAATATGGGAGCAAGAGTCATTTTCCCACGACTAGCAAGAGGGCATTATTGTGAAATTGTCAAAGAAAGGAGATCTGAGTGATTGCAACAATTTTCACGAAAGTATTTTCTCAGATAATTCTGGATCGTATGATAAAGATGATAGATCGACGGCTTCGTCCTGAATTGGCAAATTATAGAGCCCAGAAGTCCTGCATCGATCAAGTCAACACCAGTTATTCCGTTGAAATGCTCTACCCATTCCAAGGTATCTCCTCTTAATGGATTACTCAATCACCCAAAATAATCATAAATGTCTCTAATATGCAAGCGCTATGAGTGTTTCAAATGTAGAGTACTTCAGGACTCCAAATTGTCTAAAACCTTTAAGACACTTTCATGTCTTTATTTCTTGTGGTTCTAGATAGATTGGTGATTTGAGCAACAAAAAACAAGCCACGAGAAATCAATTGGAACCCTTCATACCACGAGAGACACTAGATTCACTAGATTTTGGTGACGAAATGTGAGCTAGCACATAAGCTAGTCATTTAACATAAGGTGAACAATCAAAAACAAGATTCTGCTAAAGTTGGCCTTAAAAATCAACGTTGGCAACGCAAAATAAATGCATATAAATGCAGACCCCAATCATTCTCTAACGCTCACCATCAACTCCATACAGCTAGTAACACACTTGAGGAAAAAAACTGATTAATCAGTACCTTTAACATATTTTGAAGAAAAGCTTAGGACACCTAAAAGTGGATTATGTAGGTTTTCATTCATATCTATTCTATACTTTGTGATAACTTGATTTAAACTTCGACAAAGATGATATGTGCAAATTTTTAAGAGGATCGAAAAAGTATTTACAGACTTATCCCACAAAGTCTGGTAGCTGGAAGCATCAGGAACGGATAATATTATATAAGCTTATATTCCAAATTTGAGCTCATTTCGATCACTAGAACTCAATAATTGTGGAAATTCCTGGTACATATTAGCCCACAGACTCCGATGTCCTAGGGTCAAACTTTTTTAGGATCTGTTCTTGGATACTTTCCACAAGATTATATTGTATTATTATTTATATCACCTCAAGTCAAGAATTATGGAAGTTCCTAGTACATAGGAACCCTCAGATCCCGATGTCCCAGGGTCAAACTTTTTCAGGAACTATTCTTGGATACTTTCCACAAGATTATATTCTAAATTTGAGTTCATTCCGATCATTAGAGCTCAAGATTTATGGAAAATTCGGGTGGTTTTATATGGAAGCCTCTCGAACCCGTGGTCCGATTTGGCCCATCTACAAACTCATGCTTACTATTGACGAAAAAAGCATCCATACCCAACTTCAACTAAATTGGTTGAGATTACGTGAGTCATCGACCAGACAGACACACGTAGATACAAAAACACAGACAGAAACACAATTTTTTTCGGATTTACCCGTTTCAGACCAATTGGAACAACTTTGGTGAGGACAGAAAGAATATTCCTAACCTTTCCATCTATAAAATTGATAGAGATGAAAAGCTAAAAGTGGAATTATTGGTTTCATCCATACACAGCTTTTACTGACCAACCCACATTTTATGGAATAATCAGTATTTTTCAATCGACATTGTGTCGAGATGGTTTTGACATGTTGTCGATATGGTCTATATCGGATTGAAAAGGTGTCGACATAGTAACGACATGGTGTCGACACAAAACATAAACTATATTTTATAGATGAACATCAATAAACTCAGTTTACGGAAAAATCAATAATTCCGCTTTTACTTAAGAATGCCAGGTAAACTATTTTGCAGCTAAACATGTTGAAACCGAGCATGACGTCTAACTATATTGGCCGCTCTCCAATATCTAGCACCAAAACTAAAATCAACATGTTTAGATTATTTTTATTGTCTGTACTGTAGTACGGTTGTAAGACCTAACTCGTCACAGAGGACATAAAACGGAGAACACAAGTAGTAATGATAGACAGTAATTACGCACCGGAATAAATTGTTCTCGCAAATGAATGACAGTTATTTTGGGTATATGTTTTGCACTATCTATACAAAAGCGTATTTCCCAAAGTGGAGAAGAAAGGAAGAAAACCAAATCCTTACACGCTAATTTTCCTTCTTTTCAAAGAATTTAATGAAAAAAGAAATTATTTTTGCTATATACGAGCTACATAACAATTACAACTCCCATGTGATTACGTCAAACTTATCTTATAGCAGCGAAACAGACATACATTATGGTCCTTCTCTTCTTCGGTTGGTCTGTAGCTGTACTATGTAAAAAACACTTACAATAAATTTCCGCCTCAGAATCACAAATAACAAAAATAAAAGAGCCTCATGTGGAAACATCTAATGCATCAAAAAGTACAGAAAATATCTGTGATAAATTATTAGTCTACCTACCAAGTAGGGGAGAAAAGAGTTAGGTGGGACACTTGAATATTTTGAGCTGATATTCAGAATGAGACTTTAGTGCCAATGGTATACAAATTGGTTAATCCAGAAATGTGACTTTATTGTCTTAAATGTGAAAATTTGTGTGTTCCACTTTACCATTCTTTCTCCCACATTCAATGTTCTCATTGCCATTCATTTTAAATCCAGTAAATTCGTCTTTGTGACGAATAGTCTATTAAATGCACGTTTTATGCTTCCATCAACATCATTCTCCTATATATTTGGTGCTCGTATCAAGAGCATAAACTCATGCACCCATTGACATCCTTCCTCTGAATGCAAAACATGATTTTCAACTTTGATGCAAAAAATAATGATATGAAAGTTACAATGCAACTTAAACAATTCGTCACGCAGCAGGACTTGCTCTGAAACACCGACTGAAACAAAATTAAAAGCCCATGAAAACTGTTTGCATGCAGCAGAATAATAAATTTAATCTAATTTTTGGTTTTAATTTTAATACAGCAGTGATTTTATGTCCCAAATGTTGTCAACTTTTAAATTAATTTCATAAATTATTTATTTTTTTCCTATATTTTTCCTATATTTTTATGTCATGTCAAATAGGACCGCGGTGGTTTAATTTTGAATATGCAAATTTTAAATTGGCAATATTAAAATGGAATAGATATATTTTTGACCGACCGTGGATAGCCATTTCCCGTCATAAAACCACCCCATAAATAGATTTATTGAATTTAAATCAACACTTAGTACGAAAAAATGGATTGAATAAATGAAACATAGGAAATTCCTTATTTTCTTTGAAATGCTTAGAAGAAATATGTATAATTTTATTAATCTATTATCTTATCTTCTTTTCGTATCAAAACGTGAACTTTGTAATGTCGTACAGTGGAGCCTTAAGGCGGTGTCTTTTTATTTATCCTATGTTAACACGTGTAGTCATAGTGTTGAAGATTTCGTTTTCAGACTGCTCTAATATCTTTCATACTTTGATTTGGAAAACACTTTAAAAATATTTAAAGATAAGAGAATAGAAATGAAATAAAAAACACAAAAATTTGAGCTCATTCCGATCACTATAGAACTCAAGAATTCTGGAAATTTCTGGTACATATGAGCCCACAGAACCCGATGTCACAGGGCCAAACTTTTTAAAGAACTGTTCTTGGGTACTTACCACAAGATTATGTTTCAAATTTGAGCTCATTCCTATAACTAGAACTTAAGAATTCTGAAAGTCCTTGGTACATAGGAGCCAACAGATCCCGATGTCCCAAGTCCAAACTTTTTTAGGAACTATTCTTGGAAACTTATCATAAGATTATGTTCAAAATTTGAGCTCATTCCAATCATTAGAACTCACGATTTGTGGAAAATGCTGGCGAGTTTGTATGGGGCCCGGTTTGGCTCAAAAGCCTTCACACATAATTTCAGCGAAATCGGTTAAGAACTACGTGAGTTATCGACCATACAGTCACACCCAAAAATTTTCGGATTTACGCGTTTCCAGTATATGAGCTGGAGGTGGCTCAATGTACAACTTCATGTGCTTCCTGTATAAGCCGGAGGAGACTCTTTACATCTTCATCAGCCAGCGGTGACTCTTCGTCACTCCTCTAGTATCGTCCAATGTAGGTTGGACACTTCGAAATTATTCTATACTCAAAGTTACTCTCACTAGGTGGAAACAATATACATTAATCAAATCATACTTGTAAACTACAGCCAATAACTCCTCAAAATTTAAGTATGTATAGAGTATTGTAATGGGTCTAATTATTTGTGTCTTAAATAACAATTTCTAGCCCTTCGATCGTCTATTGCCATTTATGAGAGTCTTAGGACTTTCATGTTGCTACTTTAACTTTTATTTAAAAAGAATCTGGCCAATCCGGCACCACGACTTTAGCTTTTATAGTTTTTTTCCATGTCTCCGCTCCTGACGTCAATCTGGCTAATTAGGGGTGCCATGAGAGGCACGTACTGTTTATTGATGACATCACTCCGTTTTATTATAAAAATTCATCGTTTTTGGTATAAACATATTTGAATGAGAGCTCACAGTATAGCCTTTGTCGGATTGGGATCAAAATTGGCAGGGATGAATTTGGTATGATGTTCATGACCAAAATTTCAAAAGATTTTATCGATAAAATTACGAAAATTTATATGGAGG
>JXPH01003807.1:2265-18446 GCA_001014845.1 Mochlonyx cinctipes | reverse complement strand
TCACAGGGTGATTTGAGATAAAAAATCGATGTTGGATACGATTTTATTTTCTCTGGACTAGAACCTCTGAGAAAATCAATTTAAATGAGAAATTGAATTCCAGCATTGCACTTCTATTATAACCTAGTCACTCTGAAGAGAGGACTCCAAACACTAATACAAATTCCGAATTTGTAAGTCAGTACATTTAATACCTAATTATGTAGCCTAAAGTTATTTTAAATTATGCCAATTATGAAGAAAGGCTTTTTATATGTAAATGTAAGTAAAATTTAAAAGATTAAGAAATCAAACATACTAATAGAGATAGTATGTCCAATAATGATTTAAATTAAAATATAGACGAAAATCGAAAAGTATTTTATATACACTTAAATAATCAAATATATATTCAAATATTAATTGAATAAAAACATTTTTATATTATGAATGGAAATTCAAAAGTTTTTCTTTAACTATTTTAAAATTGACATATTTGAAGAAACTTGCGGCGAAATGTTTTTTAAAAACGTTGGAAAAACAGCCGCTGTTTATCACCATTGTTCTAATAGTTCTAGAGGAGAAGAAAGTTTCCAATACAGATTTGTTATCTGTAATTAGAAGCCGCTTGGAAACTTCCAAGCTTTAATTATTCCAAAGCCTTGTATTATCCACACTGCTGTACGCGTACGAGACTTGGAAAGTGACTGATTCTGTCACCAATAAAATTCAGACATTTGTCAATCGATGACTGCGGCAAATCCTTCCGATAAGATGGCCTCGAACGATTACTAATACTGAATTATGGCAGCAATGTGGATATAGAGATAGAAATCAGGCAATGTAAACTTGGCTGGATCGGCTACGTGCTACGAAGGGGCCCAACGGAGCTCGGATCAGTTGCAAAAGAAACTTTGGAGTACTGTCCTCGGGAAGGAATCAGATCCAGAGGCAGACCATGCCAAACTTCGAGCGAGATTGAAAAATACTATTGATCGGCTGTGCCCACAAGGAGACATAGGTCTTAAGTAAGTAAGTAAGTGGAACCTTCCAAATCGAGAGTAAAAAAAATACATTGAAGAGAGAAAATTCTAATGTTGTTATACAGATTCCCGTATCTTGGAAGTACGATATGATTGTAAATGATGGAGGCGCCGCCAAATCAACTCGAATTCGAAAGGCATGCCACCGATCCCACCGAATCGTCCACAAATATCAGAGAATAAGAAATATAAACAAAAATGGTCCTGTAATTCAACCCCGCCAAATTCTACAAATATACAAGAAGCACCCTCACTGTTTGCGCATATTTTTTTGACAGCGGCAACCGATTTAACGTTGAGGCGGAATAAAAATTTTCGTCATAGGATTTTATTGTTTGTCGACATCAGCGCATCTGCAAAGCTCCATCATTTTTTAATTAATCAGGCAAGGGCAAGTTTTTTCTTCTTCTAGGAGCCCTCATTTTGTGCAGAAATCTACAAATTTGAAGCTGAAAATAATTAACCTTTGTCTAACGAAAGCAAAAAAACTTCGCATAAAGAACTGAATGGGGTCCCTGAGTTGTCTTTTTTAAGTTTGAAGCTCCATATCTCTGGTGTTTCTTGATGAATTTTCTTGCGATAGGCCTCTAATTAAACCTTGGGGTGTTGACTATATGATCTTATACTGACCTATGAAATTCGAGCCCCCCCCCCCTCTCCTAATAATTGGTTTACAAAAAGACAACTGAGGGACCCCAGAGGTTCTCTATGGGGGTCCTATGATCAATTTTTGTTACGAACTGTTCTTGGGTACATCCTAAAAGCTTATGTTCCAAATTTGAGCTCATTCCGATCATTGGAACCCAGATTCCGAGGTCCTAAGACGAAATTTTGTTAGGAACTCTTCTTTGGGACTAACCAAAAGTTTATTTTCTAAATTTCAGGTCATTCTAACTTTTACGACTTGAGATATTCAAAAAAGNTCGGGCCAGTCCATTTTTTCACAAAGTATCACCCTGATCGTGTTGACCTCAACGAACAGTATTAGACAAAATTTTAAAACCAAAAAATATCATGCTGGAACCTAGAGAACCTCTGGGGTCCCTCAGTTGACTCATATCAAATTGATTTGTGGAGACTGACAAACTTGAAACATGGAGTGTGCACCAGAATGTACAAGGATGAGGCTTTGTGGCAGAACTGTAACCGATGATGGCGACAATACTCCTCCTCCTCCTCTGAAAGTATATTCACAACATTATTATAGTATTACAAATGAGAGCTTCCAAACACTAAATTAATTGATTACCACGTTTATCTTTCTTTGAATCAAAAATATATATTTTGCTCATATTTTAATAACATTTATTTAAAGGTATGTATAATAATAATTATGTAAAAAAACCAAAACCCAACCCAGCGTAATATAATGTTGTTCGAATGAGTGCTGCAGCTGGTTAGTTTAGTTTAAGTACATTTTATAAAGTAGAGGTTGACACACGATAGTATTCTCTCAGTTTTGTAGACCAAGTCAAATGAACAATAAAAATTGTGGCATCACAAAATGTGGCAAAAAATTATACCGTATGGGGAATGATCAGAGTTAGTACAAAAATAAAAAAATGATTTTTTCTTGAAAGCGACTGCTCTAGTTTGCCACATTAAGATGGCCAAAATGTGGCAAATAATTTTTTTTGCTACCTAATTTTGACCACATTACTAACGTTCATAAGCATCAACAGTTTAAAACTCGGTTATCAGTTATGGGCTTCTAAGAGAGTTCAAACTAGCGTGTGCCGACCAGTAGAAAAAAAATTCTGATAAAAGTTCTCTGTAAGAGACTCCATATTATAACCAATTTAAATTGCTCAAAGAGATTTTTTTATACGTGCTCTAGCCAAGGTACTTAGATTTGAGCAATGGCAGCATTTTTACTGAAAATTTCAACTATAAAATCATTTTTCTATTCAAAACTTTTATATTTATTAGACGCACGAAAACTTTTTTCCTTTCTTTTTATCAAAAAATTGCACATAATTGCAGGTTGGTAATTATTAGTTAGGTACTAAATTAAAATATAATAAATTTCATGATAATCCATGAATTGAACACTATATTAATAACAATAATAATTAGATTAAATAAAATTGCTCTGGAAAAAATGCTGAACTGGAATTTAGATTTAAAATTAAAAAATTCTTTTGGTATTGTTCGTATACTCTAAAATAAATAGTTTCTGGCAAGAAAAAAATTTGCAGCGATTTTCGCGAGCAATTTTACACATTTTTATTTTGAACAGAAAAGGCTAATCTAAACAACAAAGTGCACTTTAGATGATCGCGAAAATACTCTAAAAAATATATTTAAAATGCATAAAAATGAAACAGTAGAATTTAACAATTTAGCGTCAAATGTTTTTCAATAGCTGCTGGAATGTTGTCAGTTGTCTTGGAATTAATATTGTTGCCCAACAATTCCGGACACTTCCTTTCTCCGTCTTGAATTTCTTTTGCCTTTTTCAACAAATCGTAATTGATGCGTTCAGAAACGATCGAATCTTTTCTGTAAGTATTCCATTCAATTAAATATGAAAGATGGTAACAGGAGTTAATAGTAGGTAGTTTATTTTTAAATTGGTCCAAATTAGCTGTAAATTAGGAGCTCACTCTTGAATTTCATGAAATAATGATGAAAATATTCGTTTTTTGCCTATTTATACCAAAAATGGCTAATTTTGGCCATTTGTATGAACTTTGACCTCCATACGGAGATCAAAACGTTAAGCTATCAGGCTGAAATTGTCAGAACTTCAGTTTTAGAGCCAGCCTCAAGTTTTCCGACACCAAGCATGTTGAAATTGAAAAAAACACCCGTCTGCGTGGACGTAGCCAGTGAATGTTTTACCCATATTGCCCATTTGCAAATAATTTGCGAGGTAATTAATTTTCCGTTTATCCTCGATTTTTGCAGAATCCTGCTACAAAATAACAACGAATATGCGCTTAATTTCTCGCGCTTTTGTTATAGAAGTGATCCAATATTTGTCGCCTTTTTAGAATGCCATAAAAAAGCATAGTTTTTTTGCTGGGCAGGGCAATTACATTTTGGTAGGTACTAGTTTTAGATTTGGTGGTTGTGCATTAGGGTGGGCCAAAAAGTATAGTGATCACAGGACTCAAAAATTCAGCAAAAAATTGTTCTACGGTAGACCCGAAAGATTAGTGCTCCCACTCGCGCATCGCCCTTGAAGTTTTCCGGTTCCGGTACAAACCGGGTCCGTTTTGAACAAAACAAAATCTTGGCATCGATCTTAGCACATCGCGTCGCGATTTGGATAATCAGCTTGGATGATATAAAAATAAATAGAATTCATCAATTTGACTTACTTGTAATCAGGATGCGTCAAAACCTCCTGTCGAATCCAAGAAGCGGTCGTCATTAATTTTCCAGACGCACGTCGCTGAATCAGTTTTAGATATTGTTGTATTGTGCAATGTGTGTCAGCGTCAACGTCCATAGATCCCAAATAGCTATGGATAAGAGGAACGAGGCCGGGAAAGCATCCTTTTCCATTTATCACCTGATCAATAGTCATCAGTTCATATTCTTCGTTGTTCTCATCTCCTTCAACGGTTCCATTCACCTCAACACCATTCACACAATTCAATTTCTCAATTCCGCTTATGTTTTTCTTGAACCAAAATTTCTCGCTTCGTACAGCGTTCCGCTTCTGCGAGTTCTGCATGTTCTCATCGACTTTACTGATTGGGATTAGGAAATCAAGTTGGTATGAGAGTATTACTCGCGTCAAGAGCACAATGAAGCAAACGAAAGCAGCGTTCTCAAAATCTGTAAGCTGAATTTCGCATGGACGGAATTCGACGCGCCAGCCAATTGGTGAGTTCGGTGGTGGTGGTTTGAAACGCATCGTTTGCCAATTTGTGCTCTGAATATTCTCAAAATGATCAGTATCTTCCTTATCGTTCTGATTCACTTTCTCAGTGAACAGAGACACTGAATCTCTTATGAATAAGTGGGCAATGTGTTGCGCGAGTAGATGATCAATTTCTCCTTCTCGTAGTCGTTGATAGATTTTTTCGTCATACACTAAAGGCACGTCGTTGTATCTAGAAAAAGAAGAAGCAAATTGCAATTAATTCTTGTATAAAACCAAGCTTTCCCTTTGATATTTTCTTACTTTTTACCAGCATCCGAAAGGTACGAGTCAATAGAGTCATAGCGTGATTTGAGAATTCTAAATTTATCATTTTTCAACGGCTTCTCTCCTCTCTCTTCTTCTGTCCTGCAATCAACTGAGGCGCTGATAACGTTCCAGCGGCAATCAGAGTCTGTCACATAACCCCGATACAACGGGGATGCAGCCGTTAATGCCAGCATTATAGGACACAGGGGTGTTAGTTGATCGTAAAGCGTGCGCGCTTCAGTTATGTTACATGCTTGGAATGTCATTTGAAGACAGCAGCAGCCCATTCCGAAACCCATAGCGTCCATGTGAACAAAATCTGGTTTGGACGCAATGCTGCCTTCAACGGGGATTTTTGTATTCTCATCACGATAAATTGGTAAATTGATGGACACTTTTTCTCCCCTTCGTTGTCTGATATTTCGTGTCAATGTTTTGAAGCGTGGATGTCCCGGGAATATTCCTTCGTCCGGGAAAAATGAAGATCTTGCAGCGCATTCTACATTTTCTGGCGTTGGATCAAATTCAGGAAAAGTGAATTTTGGAGAACCGAGCCGGGGAAAGCTTGTAATGGACATAACAACCTCTCCATCTTTCAACAGTTTAGCAACTTCTTGTCTTCTGTAACGCATATTTGCTTCTACCACATTGAAATGTGCCAGCAGTCCACCGTACGGTTTTCCCGGAGTACCTTCGATCATATAAGCGCCGTACTCTGGACGCCACAATGATTTTACTCCGTTTGGGTCAGCATGTTCTTTTTCATTTAGTATCGCTAAAATTTCTTGTGCCCTCAGTGAAACTTGTGCCGTCTTTTTATCATCATCAAATTTTACAATCATATACTCAACCTCATCGCCCCATTTCAAAACATCCCCTTGCCGATCTTTTAATCTAGCGTACAAATTGATAAACTGCTCAATTCCATGCTCCCTAACATGTTGTGACAATTTTTTAGTTTCCTCCCACGACAACGGATTTCCTTCAGTTAGTAGACCCATGATTACTCTCTTTCTCACTATAGTTCACCTGCAATACTAAAATTTAAATCAAAATGAAAATAAAATATTCATTGAACATGACACGATACGATGACAAAGCAGAAAATTATAATAATATTTCATCACTATCAGCATTACTGTATATGATTATTATCGAGAGTGTCTTGTTTCTCATTTGATAACAGAGGAATGCAGGGTCGTGTATAGCTATTTTGGAGCAAGTTTCATCTAGATAAAGTTGGGGGCTCTTTTAATGGTTTATTGCATTTTTATTAAACGCCTAGGTGGTTCCATTGCATACCATGAAACCCTCCTATGCACGGCCCTGGGGGAATGTATGCAATTATTATTTACTATGTAGTTGAAGGTTGAAGGTTCTTCATACTGGATCTTTATAATTTCCAGATTGTAAAAACTCTATTTTAAAAAGTGTTAAATAACTAGTTATGAAAATTGATTTAGCGCCTGCTAATAGAATGGGAGCTCAATGTAGCTGCTAGTTGAGCTCCCAAAAGATTGTTTTCCTCTAAGCAATATTTCTATAGTTACAAGTTATTACCAAAATATTGAAAATAAATGGTCGAAAAAGTGCAAAAAAAAAACATAATGCAAATCAGACAGATGTGTCTGCTGAGTGTCCGTACACTACCTCTAAATTACNATATATTGCAAAAAAAACATAATGCAAATCAGACAGATGTGTCTGCTGAGTGTCCGTACACTACCTCTAAATTACATATAAAAGTGTCCGAGTCAAGTTTCTGTAGTTTCTGTCTGCTCGTGCCCGGACACGGATACGGAGGGTACTGCTTCGCTTTATCCTAACAATTACGTTACATATCGTATAAAAACCAGACGATTTTTGCTGGGTACTCTAAAAGATAGAAAACATCCTGAATAATATCATCCATTTTTATTTTGAGAAAAACAAGGAACACAAAAATTAGAAAAATCCAGTAAGTACAACTGTTTCAGCTAACCCCTATCTCCCTGATCTGATTTTGGAGTCTGGGTCATTAGGCCAACGTAAATTAGGCCAACAGTACATTAGGCCTAGATCCGTTTTTTGTCGTCAAAAATGCATTTATTTCATAACAAAATAAATAAACAGTTTCATCAAAGTATTGGTCATCGCTGGCTACTAATTTTTCAAATCTTTATGGCAGATCATGAATTCCAATGTCGGAAGAACGACAGGTCTTTTCAGGATCAAAGAATCGACATTGGGCTGGGCGGTTCTTGTATGGAGAAATTTCAAACTCAATTTTTCAAAAAGTTACCCCCCCTCAAAAGTTGCCTATTGGTCTCAGAAATATCCCTGATTTTTTTCAATTTTTATTTTGATCGGTAATGTTCGCGCTTTTAGCTGAAAGTTTCAATTTTTGTGTAATATAACCAAAAAATCATCATTTATTTCATTTTTCTTAAACACGCCTGATTTCACAGTCAAATAATGTTCTACAAAGTTGTTGGAAATTTAATTTTCTATAACTTTGTAGTATTAATTTAGCATGTTTGGCTTCTAGTTTTAGAGTTATGATTTTTCGAATGTTCTCAAGTATTCATAGCCCGTGAACTTTGAAAAGCTATAAGTTTGAATGTCAAAGTACAAGTTGCTTAATTTTAGCCATATAAAAAACTAATTTTTTGATTTTTTGTGTAATTCAGTATCTAACTTATGGAGGTTTTCGGAGACCCACCAAAAATCTTGATTTCGGCCCACCCTTATCGACATATTTTTTGGTATCTGTATCTTCATAAGAACGGAAGTGCTGCTCAGCCCGGCCATAAGTCATCGAGTGGGAAAGAAGAAATCGGAAACACTTGAGCGTTTCTAAATATTTTTTACGACTTTTGCGACATATGAGGCGTTGTCAAGCATAAAAATAACTTTTTCATGTCTTTGCTCGTATTCCAGCCGTTTTTCTCGCAATGCACGGCTCAAACGAATTAATTGCAGTCTATACTGATTGCCCGTAATGGAATCAGCAGGTTTTAGCAGTTTATAGTATATAACACCCTTTTGGTCCCACCAGATACAGAGCATGACCCTCGAACCATGAATATTCGGCTTTGGTGTTGATGTTGAGGTCGTTGTTTTTAACGGACCAATAAACTAATTTATACACCCAATATATTCGGCCAATACTACATTAGGCCAAACGTCCGTACGTACCTGTACTAATGTACATTTGGCTTAATGGTCGGATCCTCTAATTTTGAATAAGATTTTGTTCCAAGAATTGCCTATTGTAGATTTTTTTAAATGCTGAAAATTTCGTCTGGGCCCATCGCGATTTTACTTTGAATTAATTATTTGAACACTCGGTATTTTCTACACAATTTTAGATAAGCGTTATCATTTCATTAGATATTTAAAGGTGAAGTTTTTTCATGTTAAAGCTTTAACATGAAAAGAGAAATCATGTAAAATCTTCTATCACATTTTTGTGTGGTATCTAAAATTGTCAAATTATTATATTGCAAAAGGAAGTGGGAATCGATCCTGCAATACTTCGTTGAAAAATATTTTGAGTGTCCTCAGCTTTCTTCAAATTTTTTAAACTTTATCTATTCAGAATCAACGTGATGATAAGATACAAATATATATGAAGGAGAGAAGACGCTCAACTTTTCAAAACGCGATTGAATCTTTTTTTATGATTTCTGTAATAAAGAAATTTTGCGTCCGTAAGATCCGATTCACATAGATTTTTTTTCATTTATTGACAGGCATTTCTTGAGGAGCATTAATTGGATGGGGCATTATTGACTGGAGCAATTGAAGAAAAATCTATGTGAACACGCTCTGCTGAGTATGCTGCAGCTCAATTGCTCCAGTCAATAATGCCTCTCCAATTAATGCTCGTCAATGTCAATATATGAAAATAAATCTATGTAAAGCATCAAGTTTTAATCGCAGTACAATTGTTAGCTGTGTTTTGTCTCATTTTCTACGGATTGACAGAAGGTGACAAAGGAAGTTTTTACATTCAAAAGAGTTTGAAACTGTTGATGCTTACGGACGTTAAGCATTTTTTGAGTCACAATCTGTTTATTTCAAATGTTTCAGAGTTCGGGATCGATGAGTTCTTCATTAATTTGCAATAGGTACATCTGGCATTTAAATTAAAGCCTTAAATATTTGCCAGTTTTTGATTTTTGGGCATATAATAAAAAAATTTAAACTATAGGTAATAAAATATATGTTTCAATTACGAGATATATGTTTTAGTCATTGGTATTTTATTGTTATGCAAACGACTTTCAATCTTCTATTACATTAGACCATATGTGCTGTCATATGGCTATCTTCTCGGTTAAGAAAAAATATGTGGGTATGGAAGACTACTTTCTAATGGCTATATCCAAGCATAACTACGCTTGAGCGGAACTTTGCTGGGTTGTTTGTGCGTCAGAACCCAGGCATGACCGTACATTGCTGAGTTGAAAATGGGACAAACAATCAAGGCAAGACCAGGGATTACAGAAGTTTAGCGGAAGATGAAAGCTTAATTCGACTAACCACACGATATAATTTCATTATCAAAGTCGATAAGATAATCGGTCAACACTCCCACTGTTAATGGTATATTTATTGTATGTAAATATTAGATGTTACATACATACAGCGTACATCGATTGGGAAGAAGCAGCAATAGAGGGACGCTTGAAAGATGCGATATGAGTCATACAAATTGAAATTAATCTATTGTAATCAATAATATAATGTTTATATAATATTATTAAATTTATCATTGAAAAAACAGGTTTTGGGGTTTAACCCCAATTTCTACTTGATGAATTTCACAATTGCATAATCGATTAACACTATTGATTTATTTACTAGGATCAAATTTATTAAATAAAGTAAGCAAAGTACCTTCACAAATACTTTTGTTGAGTGTCGCTGTCCGCACTCCTCCTCAGGGACGACACAAATTACAGCAAATGACTCACACTGGACAATAAATTGTATATAAAGATAATACGCAATAGCTCTCTCTAACAGCAAATAAATAATATGCGAGAAATGTTGATGATTGCAATATTCTATAGTGTATAGGTTTATATGAATTGTAAAATCGGCTCACGTAAACGCACATGCAAAATTCCGCTTGGTTTTATCAGCCACTTTTAATAATAATAATAATAGTATCTTTATTGAACAAGACTAGCGGGTATTCCTTTTCTTTTCGATGACTTTTCGATGCTCTCACTTCACAATTTGGATTTGATTCACTATTATCGCACAATGATAAGCTCTTGTTCTTGTTGAATAATAAAATTTAAGGATTTTCGACAGAAAATTTTATAACCTTTCACGATTTGCCGAACTGACGTTTACAACCCCTGTCGCATTACGTACCGAGTACGCAGCAAATGTTTTACACCCTCTCACGAAAAATAAATGTGGCTCTACTCATGGGAATCAAATATTACACTGGTGGTTGCACTGAACCATTGAATTTCAAATAAACGAAGCGCGTAAAATAAAATCGAGACATCTACACGCGATATAGGGAAGCACATCTGTTAATACTGTTGATGTTGTTGTTTCACGTCAACTTCCCAATATAAAAATATAGAGGCGCTGGTATCGATAACATTTTGGTTATGGATTCCGTTCAGCAATTTTTTATATGAGCTTTTGAATATATAGAATAGTGTAGTAGGATCATATTTGTGTATTCGTGGAAATTTTATTCGAGAAAAAGTTATTTTCAAAATAATATATTCCACTAAAATAGTGCAATTATGTGGAATTTTAATCAAAATTAACAAAATTTATTTAAAATTATGAAAACATTGCCTACACCGCGTTTTAGATTTCTCCATAAACAGAGTAATTAACCTGGTTTAAAACTTAAGAAATTATCTGCTTCACCTATTAAACTGCATATTTAACTATTTTGTACATTGAAACTGTATAATACCACACTGTGTCCACTCCACTCAAAAAAAAAATCATGAGTTTCTGCTACATCTGTCGGCAATTTCACTCGACGGCGCTAGTGAGTAGCATGTATTTATATATTTAAGTATTTGATAATACAGTTTGCTATGTAATTTTTTAATAGACGCCATAATGTTGACAACATTTATCGACAATTATTCGATATTTTTACATCATGTCGACTATCGACACGTCTAATACTTTTCGAATACAACAATTCTTCGATATCTGTACATCATGTCGACCATCGACATGTCTAATACTTTTCGAAAGGATGTCGAAACCGAGNATGTATTTATATATTTAAGTATTTGATAATACAGTTTGCTATGTAATTTTTTAATAGACGCCATAATGTTGACAACATTTATCGACAATTATTCGATATTTTTACATCATGTCGACTATCGACACGTCTAATACTTTTCGAATACAACAATTCTTCGATATCTGTACATCATGTCGACCATCGACATGTCTAATACTTTTCGAAAGGATGTCGAAACCGAGGTCGAAACATTGCATGGTATTCTGTGTCGAGACAATCAACACTTTCCGCAGTGGGATGCGGGTGGATCCACTTGAGTGGAATTATACGATGATTTAAGGCAATTCGCAATTTTTCTTTATATATTTCCATTAATATTTTGATAAGTTATGAATTAAGCTGCTGTTATTGTTTGATTTTCTATTAGATTTGATAATTTTTAGTTGCAAAAATCTTACATTTACGAAATAGTTATCCGTTTACATCAAGGGTTTACAAAGTGTCCACTAGTCAACTATGACAGTTTTTCAGACTAGTGACGGGGCGGGAACGTCAAATTTAAAGTTTATTCCAATGGACGTTCGATGTATAATCGGTTAGTGTAATTTTTCATCTCGGTCGCTCGTGTTTCAAAAACCCATTTTTCCTAAAAATATTTAAATTATTTACTCAATCAATTTACTAACCTGAATTCGTGATTAATTAACGTATTGAAGTGAATAGCACTGGATTATTTATTTGCATAATACCAAAGGTTTCTCTGCAAAAATGGCAGCAACTGCAAGATTATTCTCTAAAGTTAAAGGTAAAATTACATAATACTAAGATAGAAATTATTTTTCTGGCACACTCAGTTCAAAAAAATCGAGCAAACATGTATTTAAACAGATATTGCAATTATTGAAATTCTATTTGGATATTCTGGGAGGTCCCAAAGTGTTTCTTTCAAAGATAAAATAATTTTTTGAATGAATAATAATAGTATCTAATAATAATAATAGTATCTTTATTGAACAAGACTAGCGGGTATTCCATTTACAAGTCATTAGAGCATATAATATAATACAGTAGATAGTTTTAGTACTTTAGATCCTATGAATAAAATTTTGTTATTTTGTTGTAAAAATACTAAATTAGAATGACCTTCGGATATAGTATAAATAGATCGATTTGAATGATTTGTTGCCCTAATTCACTTTTACTTTTATTATTACAACGTTTTTGCACTCGCAAGAATTGATTATAAACCGCGATTTTTCAGGCACTGTGATCAGCGGTGTGAGATTCGGAAGCTACGACTCGACGAGAAAAAACCTCAGATTGACTGGTAACACAAAAGTTATCTGCCAAGGATTCACCGGCAAACAGGGAACTTTCCACTCCCAGCAGGCGATTGAGTATGGAACCAAAATGGTTGGAGGAGTTTCACCCGGAAAAGGGGGCAAAGTCCATTTGAATTTGCCCGTTTTCAATTCTGTAAATAATCATCTAAAATGGGAATTTATTGAAAAGCGAAAATGACAAGATTTTATTTATCTTAGGTAATTGAAGCAAAAAAAGCGACAGGAGCCGATGCTACAGTAATTTACGTACCTCCCCCAGGTGCCGCTAAGGCTATTTTGGAATCAATTGAAGCAGAAATGCCTTTAATTGTTTGCATAACGGAAGGTGTTCCTCAGCACGACATGGTGAAAGTGAAGCACGCCCTTTTGGCGCAAGACAAATCACGTTTGGTTGGACCCAACTGTCCAGGAATTATTGCACCAGGTGCTGTAAGTATATACCGTACTTCCATTTGTTGTCCTATAGATATTCACTCCATATTTCTTATTTGTTTATTTGTGTTATCAAAGTGCAAAGTTCACAAGATCAAGTATATTTATAATAATGTTTCACTTATAACGCTCGAATAATTTTATTATTGTTACTGCTTAATTAAAGGAAAAAAGCGATAATCGATCTTTATAGGAAATGCTTAAGGATTTTGAACTTATCTAAGCCTTGCAAAAAGTTGGTGCTCTGCCACAATTTTAGTTATTCTAGTGGCCCTCCCGCCCAATCAGCCAAACTTAGCGGAAACTGGTGTTAACATTATGTTCTTGTAGTAAAACTTGGCTTTTTAACAAAGCGGAAACTTGAGTTAACATTATGTTTTTTAGAACAAATTTGGCACAGGTTACGACAAGTTTTTAAAAAGTTAGAAAAATAGCAGATTTGAGGTGTGTTTTTATTGGAAATGATTTTTTTTATTGTTTCAATGAAATTTAAATTGAAAAGTATAAGTTTGCCGACTTTCTCGACAAAATATTTTTTCCATTATTTTACAACTTATCGTAACTTGTCGCAACTCCTAGTATTATCTCAACGTGCTTATAGTGGGTAGCTAATATCGCGGCTAATATTTTTTATTTGA
This sequence comes from Mochlonyx cinctipes, assembly GCA_001014845.1. Classification (NCBI taxonomy): domain Eukaryota; kingdom Metazoa; phylum Arthropoda; class Insecta; order Diptera; family Chaoboridae; genus Mochlonyx; species Mochlonyx cinctipes. The sequence goes on along the minus strand of JXPH01003807.1, from coordinate 4,641 downwards.
GGTGACAATAAATTTCCTAAACATTTTGCTATTTGTTACAGTTTCACCCACTTAATGTGACAATCTGGAGGCAAATGCTGTCCTTTTCAAGTGCATAAAAGTATTTACATTGATCATTTGCTATACTGTCATATTCGCATAAATGGCTCATTTGAATTTGTTTTGAGTTAGCTTCATCAACAGCGTTGCTTTTTACTATACTTTCAGAAATGATAAGAAAATTGAATAGTTTGTTCGGCAAAATGCAAAAAAAAATATCAGAGCATGTGTGGCTCATTTGAAAAGTATTCGCATACCTGGCTCAGACGTTATTTCCAAAGAATCAGCAATATTTTTTCTTCTGCAATGATGTGTTGTATTGCGGTTTTGATGTCTCTTGCACTGTGTACAGTATAAGAACAAATAAAACATACTATGTTTATCAATATTACATTTATTTAAAGAAATTAAGCATTTCACTTATGTTAATCATGCTTAACAGGCAAGCTTTTCCAAAATAACTTTTGCTCCGCTCCAATGTGTCCTCGCGATCATTATCCAGACCAACTGGATGTTTCTCGTTCTTGAGCGAGTTTTCAAAACTAAATCCTTCGGTGGTGACCAGCTTCAGTTGCTTGAGCTCAAGATACGATCGTTTTTGGATACTTCATACATACAAACCATCTGCAAAGTCACAAGACACGAGTTTCGGAGGATGAGAAATACGACGGTTCATTGTAGCAAAGAACCGTCGTAATTGATGACGATGTTCTTATTTGGTTCTTTTGCGTTTCCTTCTGCGTTCCTCGCCAAGATAGCTTCCTTCCGAATCAGCCGTTTCACTAATGGCAGCGTACACTGAAGGATTATCACCGTCACGAATATTCCCAGATGCATTTCTTCTATCAACTTGACAAAAAATGCAGTAGATATCTTCCAAATTCTTCGCATTGAAATATTTCATAACAAATTCCGCTGAGCCACATGCAGTTTAATTGCTTCAAGTGCTGCCATAGTTAAACCAATTAACAATAGTTACAACGTGAAAACATTTTCATCACACGTAAATTTAAAAGCAACCATACGCGATATGTCAATTTTCGAAAAAAAAGAAGCGAAAGTGAGAGCTGGGACCGAGGAGAGGTGGACTAGTCGTATTACGACGCACGCTCTTCGTATTACACGCGTATACATCCAAATTCTTAGTTAACTTGCCCTCGGCTGAGCCACCTATCCGAATACTTTTGCGCTTGTCGACAAAAGTATTCGCATAAATGGCCCAGATAGTTTCATCACAGGTTTCACTTCAATAAAACAGGAGTTTTAATTATATTTTAGTAACAAAGGTATGTTAATCAAAATATTTTGTGCAATAGAGCCAGGATTGACTACTGGTAGGAGCAGGAGCGGGAAAACAAAAAAAAATATACAAAAATATTCAATAATCTTTTTCTCAACATGGTGAAAATGCAAATGAGCCATTTATGCGAACATGGACAGTATATATTGACGTTGATGATTTGCTATATTTGCTGCTACATTATTATCCATTAACTTTGTAAATAGCATTTCAAAAATAGATATAAATAGAATAGAAACCACGTTTTACGGATGTAAAGAGATTATTTGTCGAGATTTGAAGAAAAAAATAGCAAAGTGAGTCACTGAAAAGCATAATCATTAAAAGATTTAGATAAGGACTAAATAGATGTACGTAGTTCAATTTTTGCAAATTTTGAAGAAGGTCTGAGAATCTTCAGAGTTATTCAAGAAAGCCTGTTATTTAGAAGCACCAAGAATGGATGATATTAGGTAGATTGATTCTTTTGGTTACAATTTTACATTAAAATGTACAAGTCGTCGCAAAAATTTGTCGTCTTGTGTCGTGCAATTTTGAACATTAGCATGGTTGAACTAACTAAAACTGTTCATAACTTTTTCAGTGTAAAATCGGCATCATGCCTGGCCACATTCATAGCAAAGGAAAGATTGGAGTCGTCTCCAGATCAGGAACTCTTACATACGAGGCCGTCCATCAAACAACAGAGGTGATGATCAAAAATAAAATATATATTATAGAAAAAATATAAATAAAGTACTTGAATTAAAACAGGTTGGATTAGGACAAACTTTATGCGTAGGAATCGGAGGCGATCCTTTCAACGGAACCGATTTCATTGACTGTTTAGAAGTATTCTTGAAAGATCCAGACACAAAGGGAATAATCTTAATTGGTGAAATTGGTGGTGTTGCGGAAGAAAAAGCAGCCGAATATTTGGTGCAGTATAATTCGGGCATTAAAGCGAAACCAGTTGTTTCTTTCATTGCCGGCTTATCAGCGCCACCCGGTCGTCGCATGGGGCACGCTGGTGCCATCATTTCTGGCGGTAAGGGTGG
>JXPH01003794.1:2258-14010 GCA_001014845.1 Mochlonyx cinctipes | reverse complement strand
GATCCGATCCATTAACGAACTCGTCCTTATTTTTGTTGAAAAAGGCCTCCACACAAAATTTCAGCCAAATCGGTTGAGAACAAAAAAAAGTTTGTTCGAATTTTTTTTTAAATAATTTGTTTTACACCTTTCAGAACATTTGGATTCCAAATGTTCCAGGAACAACTTTTTTTTTACTGAACCCATAACCTTTTCAATCTATTGATAGATTGTGATGAAAAACTAAAACATAGGAAATCACAGAGTGGATTATGTAGCTTTTCTTCTATATTTATTAGGAACTGTCTTTAGGCTTCTACAAATATGATATGTGCAAATTTTCAAGAGGATCGGAAATGCAAATTTTTCACAAATCTTTTTTTTAAATTTTTTAATGTAATCTTCTTTTAGTTCAATACACTTTTGCCAACTTTCTCCAATAAATACGATTTGTCAAACTATTCAAAATACGCTTCCGTTTCGATGATAACCTCTTCGTTTGAGCAGATTTTTTCCTCCTAACCACGTTTTTATGTTGGCGAACAGAAAAAAGTCCCAGGGAGCCAAATGAGGTGAGTACGGTGGGTGCGGCAGCAATACGTACTGCAATTGATCCAATTTGGCCACAACAATTCTGGATAGATGTGCTGGTGCGTTATCGTGGTGAAAAATTAATTTTTTTAGCCAATTAGGGCTGTGACTCCTTCAATTTTGTATCGAATCGGTCCAATAGTTCACTGTAGTACTGTTTCGTGATCGTTCATCCTTTCTGCAAAAAGTCCCAAAAAATTATTCCTTTAGAATCCCAAAAACTCCATGACCTTTCCGGCCGATTGGACTGTCTTTGCCTGCTTTGGAGCAGATTCACCCCGTAAATTCCATTGTTTTGATTGTCGTTTGGTCTCTGGCGTATAATAATGGCTCCAGGTTTCATCAACGGTGACCACTCGACGCAAAAACTCCTGCGAATTTCGCTTAGAGAGGTTCAAACACTGCTTTGACATTGACAGCCGTATCCGCTTGTTGTCCACCGTAAGCAATCGTGGCACCCATCCGGCCGACACGTTTCTCATGCTTAACTTATCATGTAAAATATTAATTGCCGTTCCGTACGACATACCTACGGCCTCTGCTATCTCGTGCAATTTCGTCCGGCGATCAACGAGAATCATGTTGAGGACCTTTTCAACGATTTCCTTGTTAACCACGTCCATTGGGTGGCCTGGGCGCTCCTCATCAAACACAGATGTACGACCACGTTTAAATTTGTTGAACCAATATCTTACGGTTGTCATAGATGGTGAAGGGACAGCATCCAACGTCGCTTTTATTTCTTCGCATGTTTTTCCAGCCAAAAATAAATAGCAAATTACGGATCGATATTGTTATTTTTCCCTTTTATCTCAGACCTTCTCATACTTGCAACTTACGAAATGACAATTTTTTTTTCTAGAATTATAGATTTTGACGATACAAATCCACATCCGACCTTCTGTCGGTGAAATTGGGATTCATTCGAGGACGAATTTGCAAAAAATATTCGCAATTTGCCAGTTTTTGATAAAAAAAAAAATTGAAATCGTAGTTGCGCATTGTTTATAAGGTCTTCAGTAAGGATCCGTTGAGAGATTATTAAATTTTTGAATGGTATGGGCAGGAGAAGAAGTGGAAGATCGCAGCTTCCAGTTCTTCTGTTTACCTAACCATTGACTTTTTTCAAAGTGTCTCGACTGTTTTTTTGCAAATTGCTCAAGGAAGGATTCAATTCTCATATTTTGTGAATAATTTTTTGATCAGGGTATGAGCGCCAATCGATTGATGCAAAAAAAATTGTTATTTCGACGAGTCGTAAATATGAGCTCCTCTTTTTTCTTTATTACAAGGCTTATTCTCAAAATCTGTGAATTCTGTAACTTTTATTTAGCGTCTGGATCCTCATAGAAGATATCAAATGAAAAATACCGTTGACAAAGACTTTGCTTCATACATTTCAATCTCCATTCATAAATTGTTTCCTTTTTTTTGTCCATCTCCCACTCAACGCAACAACAATCAAAAATTTCTCATCATTTCAATTTAACTTTTTCCTTTGCATATTCTCTTGTTGACAATAATTTTCATGAAAAACGTTCAATTCATGAATGGAGTTTATTTGAAAATTCCAATTTTTGTCTTTTTGTTGTTGTGAAAACATAATTCTCGAATAGAAGTTAATTGTTGAGTGTTGATGAAGCAAAAAATTTTACGATCTTTGTTTTTATTGTTGCGACCGTAAAACAATCACAAAAGAGGCATAAATTGGTCTGAATAAAATAAATTCGCTTTACTTTTTGTTTTTCATCAGAAAGTTTGTGTTTTCTCACCCTTTCAAACTTTTTTTCTGTATTCTAATTGAGAAGAAGCAGATGAAGAAGAAAAACGTAGGAAATCACAAAGTGGATCACATGGCTTTTCTTTCTCATTTTTATAAGTGGAACTGGTTTCAGGGTTGGACAAAGAACATACGAGCAAATTTTGAAGAGGATCTGAAAAATATTCACAGAGTTATCCAAGAAAGTCTGGTAATTGAAAGCACAAGGAGTGGAAGAAATTATTTTTGGGCGTGAACTGAAACATTATATTCCAAATTTGAGCTCATTCCGATCACTATAACTGAACAATTTTGGAAGTTCCCGATCAGGAGCCCGTAGATCCCGACATCTCATGGTTAAGCTTTTTTAGAAATTGTACAACAAGATTATGTTCAAAATTTGAGCTCAATCCAATCGCTGCAGCTCAAAATTTCTGGGAAATCCTGGCGAGGGTGTATGGGAGCCTCTAGACCCCGAGGCTTGATTTGACCTATTAAAGAAATCCCCTTACTTTTGTTGAGAAAACCCTCCCTACAAATTTTCAGCCCAATTGGTTAAAAAATTTGTGAGCTATCGAATATACAGAAACATATTGAGGATTTTAATTTGTAACTTTCCCTGAAGTAGCAAAATTTTTCATGTTTTACGTAAGCTTTTTTTTCTTTATCTATTGATATGATAAAAGAAAGAAAATAAAAAGATAAAACGGTTTTATCTCGTAAGTTTCTTGGTACCATTCATATTTTTCAATTGATTCCAGCAATGACTTCTCGAGAAGTTCTCTGAAGGGATGAAGAATGAGATTGTTTTAGTCGTTTGTCATTCTGAGAACAATATTGACCTAAGTTTCTAGTGGATTCCAAATCACCACAACTTTAATGATTATACCAATCAGTTACTAGTTTTTTTAGCCCATTTAGTCCTGTTTAATTTTTGCTGCTAGGAAACTAACCTCTTCGTTATGAAACGCCTTCTATCGCATACTTATAAGTATGCGATAGAAGGCTTGTTGCAAAATCCTATCATTTTACAGCAAGTATATTTTTGATAGCATGGCTCTGATGATACGTATTAGATATAACCTTGTTTTCCCTATTATTAATGAATAATAGCGCACACAAAGCAATTTTCTTTCTCTAAAACGATGAAAAAACTCAAAGTTATTTCCGTATACTTTTGTGGTTGATAGGCAGACGCTCTACGAACAATCCACCTGGGCAGTAAAAAAGTAAAAAATACAGGGTGGGTTGGAATGGAAGATGTGTGGGACCCAAAGTCGTCTTGTAATGCTAGTAAAGACAAATCATTCTGCATCAGCAATATTATCCTCCAATTCTTGTTGGTTGCGGAGATATTGTCAATTGAAAATTTTTCCACAAAATTATACATATCTTGCAAACTATATAATTAATTAATTAATTAAAAATATTGATTTTGGAGTATAGCTTACCTCAGTTCCTTTAAATTGATATCTTACATAAGCCTATCGGTCATGGTAGTTCAGAGATAATAAACGTGAAGCATCAAAACTGCCGGAACTCAACAATTCTTGCCAACAACAACAATTCCTGCATTTCTGGTGCTTCAAGCTCATTATCTCTAGACTAACGTGAACCCTAGAATTATGTAAGATGTTTATTGAAAGGTAATGAGGTTAACTATTATACATTATGTCTCCATGACCAAGAGGAATTGGAGGATGGTATTGCTGTAGAATGGCTTGTCTTAAGAAGCATTGCAAATGGACTATGGTTCCCAAATATCCTGTACTGTACCCTGTATTTAAAAAATAAGTTTTTTATATAAACAGTTTTAACCAAATCCTTTCATCATTCTGTAAGTGATCGAAAAATCCCCATAATGCACTCATACGCAAAATACGTTGTACAGCAGTATAAAAAATTTAAATCAATTTTGGTTTATTAAGTCAGAATCGCGACAATTTATCGACAACGGGCAAATTTTAAATGTAGTCGGTATTATGTACGTTAGATATCATATGTTAGAAGAAAAAAATCTGTGTAAAAGCCCTCTCCTTGAACGTATTCGTTGGATAACTCATAAAGGAGGGAGAAATTCGCCAACCACCGGACTGATCGCGTTGGGGATGAGACAATTCGGGACCACACTCACAGTTTCAGAGAGCTACCTCGCTCGTTGAATTAAAATAATTAAAAGGTCTAAAATTCTTAACTTATTGAAAAGGTCACGCTCAAACAAATACTCGTGTAAAATAGGTTAAATAAATTGATTAAAAACAAAAATGAATTAACTTAGAATTGAATTTAAAAGTACAATAAAAGTTTGATTTTGTTGCTTAAAATAATCAAAACGTGTTGGTGCATTATTGGTGATAGTATTTATACCCCTAGAATTGACCGTTTTGATTAGCCTTTGAGATTGATAAAAGTTATGTTACTTCTTTCCATTAAGATTGTAACGATTCTAGATCGTTATGGTTGATTTTCTCTAGACGTCTTTATAAATAGCGCTAAATTAGAACTTAGTACCGGTACATTAATTTAAGAAGATTTTCAATATTATTAGAAGAATTAAATAGGATAAAATTAGGTCCTAAAATTGTAAATACTCAACACTCAACACAAAAAAACTACACTAGGTTCAAAGGATTAAAATCAATAAAAAAAACTATTCATCTGGCAACTCTGCTACTGGGAAAATAAATACCTTTGGTATGTGAGATTCGGATTGTGATTTTGAAAGTCGAATAGTGCGGATCGTATATTAAGTTAAAAGTAACACAAAAGTACGCCACAAATAAGAGCGACTTAAACGATTATAAGACGCACAATCACAATAATTCATGCCACTCACATATAACAACAAGGGAAATGATCCCATATTTACATAGTGGACGCACTAAAGGACGCGTGTGGTACTATCACCTTTACGGGCACCTAAGGTTACACCGGAGCTGCCCGCTAAGTTCTGGCCATTCAAAGTTATTTAAAATAACTAAAGGGTGTTCCGTCAACCGCATCATTACTACCCGTTAATACCATCAATCGCGCGCAACTGCTATAGCCAACCTAGTTACCTTTACACATACACACATACACAATTGTTAATACTTATTATCAAAACTAACCTTAACCTAGTCATACATGTAATAGTACGGTAAATATATAGGGTAAAACGAACCATAAAGCCTATGCGTCTCTCCTTTCAACTCGAATCTATAAATCTTCGTAAGAGTCTCAGTCCGACCGTAATGTAGGGCAAGTTTGTACAAGATCTGTGCTCGAAAAGTCTTACACAGGTAAAATTTAACCTGACTATTTTTGCGATTATTTTGTGTGTTCGTCAAAACGCTAGCTTTGGGAGCGAGAGCTCGTGAGTTCGAACGGCACGTAGTTAAAAAAAAGTATGAAAATTTCAAATTATGAAAGCTAATAGAATTCTCAGAGAACAAGACTCATCGGGTTGTACTATTATTTCGATTCAGAACCCTAATATCCAGCAGATAAAAGATCAGAAGTTTGAGTTTTGTTCAACAAACATCGGGTCAGCAAAAGTCAAGACAATGGAAACCGCCACGTGCACTGCTTCTAATGTTTTCTGTAAGAATTTTAATCATTTATTTTAATAATTTTCCAATGCCATAAAGTGTAATAAATGCTTTGACATCATATTTTCAGCTGCACAGATTTCTTCTAGATAAATACCATCTGTTGATGTGTGGGTGTGGATGCGGAAAGCTGAAGGAGCAAATGAATTGTGGAATTAAGGTTCAGNTAGATAAATACCATCTGTTGATGTGTGGGTGTGGATGCGGAAAGCTGAAGGAGCAAATGAATTTTGGAATTAAGGTTCAGAAAAAATTAACATCTCACTCTTTTGTTCTTCAAATGTAATATTAGTATTGTTGAATATAGCCGTATTATATGCAGAAACTCTAACTATTAAACATATATTCAAAACCACTTCCATTTTCTTATCAATGAATTCTTGAACAATGTTACACGACATTGCCTGATTTCCCATTGGAATTTAAATCTTTCAATGATATTCCTGATCACCCTGATTCATCAACTAAATCGATGCCAATAGCATGTAATAATCCCAAAGAGTAAGAATTCCTTTGATCTATAAAACAATTGTTAACAAGGAAAAAATAACAACGAGATTTAGTTGACATTGCAGAAATATATTAAATACCTTTGGGCCATGCTTCCGTTCAAGCAGTAGAAAATCTTCCCCACAAACTCAAACCAGGGTGTAAAGTATGTGTCAGAGAAAATTAATTAAATTATAAAGAAAAGATTACATTTTTCTGACGAAAATTACTTTCATATTTCTGAAGAGAGAAAAATAAATTATTTTGCAGTTCGACGCTGTGTACTGGTTGGCACGATATGCTACGTGTTTGGCATGTAGCTAGCTTTATGAAAGGAGATGATAAATTCTTATTAATTTGGAATATTTTCATCATCCCCGACAAAATGATTATGTGAACAACAAAATGAAGACATCCGAGACTTTCCTTTTTGCTTGCCTTTTTCAGCTTTTCTACTTGGTCATCTATATAGTAATGCAGAAGAAAAGATTATCTCTAGGAGTGGTAGAAAAAAAGTTTTTGTCGAATTTCAAAAACCACTGCGGTGGGAATGCTTGGGTATGATCTTGAACCCTGAAAATTTTAGCCCTTTAACTCAAAATTGGGTGAAATTTATAAAAAAAGGGCCTGAAATTTAGATTTTTTGACATAATTTGGCCAAAAACAAAATTTTGAGCTAAACTAGAGCAAATTCAAAAGTGAGCTGCTAATCTACATTCAATTCAAACAAATTTGAAAAAACAGTGCCCTACAGTATTTAAAAAAAAATTTATGGCAGTTTCAAATTCTGGTGTTCTTTAGAAGGCTCCAACTTCAAAAAATCATAACTTTGGAGCGGGCTCTTGAAAACTATCACTTTCTTTAAAGAATATTTATCATTTTTAGTGCGAAAAAATGGGCTTTTCTAAATGTTCGAGAAAAATGCCATGCAACGCAAATAGCCAATTTGGACCAAAAGTTGCCTGATATGGTGATTCGACGTAGATTTCAAAGGTCTGGCTATGAATCCGTAGTGACACTCAAAAAAAAGTCAATGATTTGGGCAACAGAGAAGGTACTTTTTCTTCTAGTCATACCATTCAAAACCTTTATGATCTCTTAACTTAACTTAGGCTTACTCAAGACCTTCTCAACAATTTGTAACCTCATTTTCAGTAATTTTCTTCAAAAACTGGTAAATTGCGAATATTTTGTTACCAAATTCTCCTAGGAGGAATCAATATTTCGACGACAGAAGACCAGATCTGGGTTTGTGTGTTTGAAATTTATGTTTCTAGACTGAGTATTTCGACGAATCGCCAATATGAGCTGCCCTCTAGGTAAGGAATCTACAATTTTACTTACATTAATCAATTTCAGGCACAAGAAGGTCATTTCCAGCATTACTTTTTGTAAAAATATATTTAAAAAGCATAAGAGTATTAAATTTAATATTACTTTTTGGTCTATTTCCATTTGCATGATTTAATCAGCTGTTAAAATTTCAGCATTTGTTTAAAGTTTTACAGCATTTTTATATTAAGTTAAGAGCACTTCAACGAAGTTTTTAATAACCATACAGACAATTCAAAGCAGCCCGTTAACAACCAGAAAAAACCAGCTTTGGCACCCGTCAGCAACAGTACGAGGATTAATGTCGATTGTCGAGCCACCTAACAGAGCGGAGGTCGAAGAAGNTCCTAGCATTGATGGTTTGTTTCGCTCCAGAAGCCTTCAAAACTTACANCTCCTAGCATTGATGGTTTGTTTCGCTCCAGATGCCTTCAAAATTTACTTAGACCTATCTAGTTACATTCTTCATTCATAAAAATGGATTATGTAATCGCTGGAACATTAACACGCTTCCATGTGACTGAAAACAAGGTTTGATAACGAAGATCTCAAAAAAAGGTGATATAAGTGACTGCAATAGTTGGTGAGGGATCATGCAGTGAAGTCCTGTGGACAATTATTTTGGACAGAATCAATGCAGCGCTTGATGCGAAGAGAACAGGCAGGCTATTAAAAACCTAATAACCTAACCTAATAACCTAACCTAATAACCGACCACTGTACGTAGTTTTCATCGACTTCCAGAAAGGCTTTGATCTGCTGAGGCAGGATGCCATTTGGAGAAGTTTAAGCGATAGAGGAGTTGCAGCAAAGATTATTGATCTGATCAAGGACTCGTCTAATAACTTAACTTGCCACGTAGTACATCTAAATAGGCTCACCGACGCAATTTTCATGAAAAATGCNTTTTCATGAAGAATGCTGTTCAGCAAGGATGCTTGCTATCCCCTTTGTTGTTCCTGGTTGTGTTGGATTATGTGCTGCGCAAAGCATTTGATGTGCAGAAATGTGGCATAAAATGGAGAAATATGGCTTTGCTATCTCACAAAAAGTAAAAGAGTAAGTAAGTAATATGGAAAACAAAATCAAAGATCTTTCCCAGGAAGGAACGAAGGCTGGCTCTAGGAATATATGATAACGGAGAGTCTTCTAAACAGAAGAGCGTGTCTAAAATTCAAAAAGTCGCAATAAAGAAACGAACCANGCAGAAATGTGGCATAAAATGGAGAAATATGGCTTTGCTATCTCACAAAAAGTAAAAGAGTAAGTAAGTAATATGGAAAACAAAATCAAAGATCTTTCCCAGGAAGGAACGAAGGCTGGCTCAAGGAATGTATGATAACGGAGAGTCTTCTAAACAGAAGGAGCGTGTCTAAAATTCAAAAAGTCGCAATGAAGAAACGAACCAAGAGAATAATTGACTCAACATTATCCGATGAATCGCTTAAATCGACAGACCATTCTCAAGGCAGCTCTGAAAAAAAAATTACAATCTAATAGAGCATCTCGTGAAAATGCAGCTGAAAAGGATCCATCTTCGCCCGAAACTGGTAGAAAAAAGATAGAAAAAGGATTTCAAATTCGGCTTCTGATTCGGATTCGGATGAAGAAAAACGAAAAAGGCTAAATCAATATCGGGAACAGCAAAGAAACCAACATATAAAAAATGGTAAACCAAGCGCATATGGTAAAATATCCTTAGCTTGAGAGAAAGGAAGATGGTTCTGGCTCCTGTGAATTGTGCCTCCAGACAATAACAGGAACAGACTGGCATTTTAGAAGACATGCAGTTGTTAAAGAACATAAAGAGAATCAAGCCGCTGTCGACGCTACTTCTACAATACAGCTGATACCACAACCGGCTTCCACCGAGTTTTTGGCCAAACGAGCTGATATAAAGATGACATTGTTTGTAGCTGAGCACAACATACCGTTTACTGTTCTAGATCATTTGCCAAAACTTTGTGCAAGATCGTTTTGTGCGAGAAATTGAATCATATGTAATTTCCGAAGTTGAATATATCATGCCTGGAAAGGCAGCATCTGGTGATTTTTCCAGTATAAATAAGCTTCTCACAATTTTTCCACAATTAACAGACGCTGAATTAGAATCGATAAATATTGAGTGGCGTTTTCTGGGTGCTAGCTACAAAAGGCATCGATAAATTGGCGAAGAGATACGTGTTTTCCAGGTTTTTTTTTCCGAAAATCGGTGAATTTCACAGCGAATTCTGCAACTTTTATTAAGCGTGTTTGATTTTGCTAGATTTTGGTCCACTATTTTTGATATGAGAAACGGAGCGTCGGAGTATTTATTTCCTCACTTGGTAAAAGCATTAACCCCTTCCCCATTCCTCCGCTAATGTGGAGAGAATATTTTCCTTCGTTAATTTGATGAAAATATGCTCAAGGAATCAGCTTAAAGTCGCTATAGTGGAGGCCTTGGTCAAAACTGAAGAAATTATGTTGCGCTGGACAACAGCGTGCTATAATTATGAGTTGCTAAACGGGGTGACAGCTAAAAACGTAAAAATTTCTTTTTCTAATTCAAAACTATTTTTATTCAAATCTTTTAGTTTTTATTGCAAAATTTAATATAAATACTAAAATTAATGTGTCTGGGCACTTTTCAAAATTTTCTTGGGCACTTTGGCACTCTTTTGGGCACAAAGTATTTTCCATCCCTGGTGGCTTGAAGATCAACGAGCTATCTCCCTGCTAACAGAAAAAGTGCTGGTGATTTTGAGATTGGCAGTAACATCGTCGAAAGCGTCGACAAATTTAATAACCTTCGCAGCAAGATAACAACTAATGGTAGTACCATCGAAGACGTTCAAAGCCACATAAACACTATGAATGGAACATTTTTTACGCTCCCTTGTATTATCCACACTTCTGTTCGAGGCCGAGACTTGAAAAGTGACTGAATCAGTCACCAATAAAATTCATAGATTTGTCAATCGATATCTGTGGACAATCCTTGGGATAAGATGACCTCCAACGATTACCAACCTCACATTATGGCAGCATTTTGGTATGACTAGTATGGAGATAGAAATCAGGTGAGGCAAACTTGGATGGATTAGCCACGTATTACATCAAAAGAAGTTTTGGATTTCTGCCCTCGGGAAGGGACAAGTTCAACGCAAAGTGACATTATAGCAACAGCTGAATCGAACGAGATGGAATAACACTATTAACCGGCTGTGTTTCACAAAGGGCCATGGTGGGCCTTAAGTAAATAAATAAGTAATCTTCTTCCTATAGTGCAGAAATCACCTTTCAAAATCTAAAGCTATAATCCACCTTCTGTTTCACTTTCTATTTTGTTCCTTGTTTTGTTTGTTTGGTGAGACTGACAAATTATTTTCAAGAAGAGATTATCTCTAAGATTGATTATTATTATACACAGCAAGATTTAAAAATCTTAAAACCTAATTAAAATTTAATTCCATTAAATTAAAATGTTATTCAAAGCCAGTTGAAGTACATTTTAAGGAAATAAATCTCACACAAGACTAGTTTATTCAACGAACTTTTATCACCTCTCGTTAAACTTGAATGACGCGCAGAGAAAAATAAACAGATCCATTACCATACTCTAGACTTTAACTTTTCTAATTTGAAGAGTTATATTATATCGGGGGTAGTTTACAAGTATGATTTGATTATTGTTTTGTTTCCGTCTACTGAGAATAAGATAAGTTTATTGCACCATTTTCAATAGAAAGAAATTTCTGGGTGTCCGACTTACCTAGGAAGATGAGAGAGGGGACGTAGAGTCGCCTCCGGCTGATACAGGAAGATGCTGAAGAGGACAGTAAGTTGTTTTTTATTGCCTCCGCTCCGACCGTCGCTCCGGCTTATAAATTTTAGGTGAGCTGTTTTTGGCTACCTCCACTCTGGCTGTGTGAGCTCATAGACAGATTTGGCCAATTGGGCTCAAAATTTATAGGTTGACAATAATTAGTGTCAATGCCCAAAATGTCAGTCATTTTGTTTGAATACGTCA
>JXPH01003780.1:0-10714 GCA_001014845.1 Mochlonyx cinctipes | reverse complement strand
ATAAGGCCTATAGGTACCCTATTGGGACCAGGCGAGTCCTCATATTTCAGAGAACTTTTTAGGTATTAGTGGACCTACAGCTTATAGTGGATTCCGAACCACCACGACTTTAATGGTTATGCGAATGAGTTACCAGCTCATTGAGCCCATCAAGTCATGTTCAGTTTTTTATTGCAAGGAAACTGACTAACCTGACATACACACATATCCCACCACCACAATCATAGGTTATATAATTGTAGATGGTAGTAGGTGTATGCATATTTCACAGACTGACTGTTCTGTGTTCTATTTATAGAAATATCGATAATGCAGATTTATTACAAACTAAAAATCAATATATCAATTCAAATAAACACAGAGCAGGTACGGGAATCGAACCCGCAACCTAGTGGATGATAGGCTAGCTTGCTAACCACTCAACCACCCGGTCGTCACTTTACATCTTCGAAAATATCAATGATACATCGTTGCAGGAAAAAAATTCTGGTAAGAACCAGCATGCAACATACTTATTATTGTTTGCTTGACCACAGAAATACAACTTGAAACAACTTCTAAATCCACTGAGATAATAATAAACTACTTGTCTCTTTACCATACCAGTCTAATACATAATTTATAAATTTAAAGGAAGAATACAAAATATAGTACGTGTTATTAAATATTTATAGAAATTATCATTTATTATGCAGAATAATACAAGTTTTCTTCATTATATTGTCCCCAAAGCCAGTATTACATGCACTTTGTCTGAAGCAGAAAACATTGCGTTCTATTTTGGCAACCCCAAAAACGGTTTTTTTTTATTTTTCTCTTGTTTTGCCAAAAGCCCAATAACAACATATATTACTGAACTAGATTAAAATCTGTTTGTGGACAAAAATATTTTATCCTTACGTAGGCACTTCTCGATTAAACCGCTATATGTAATTATTCTGCACGAGACACATTTAATCAATGCAAATTTATTCTCTATGATAAGCCTTTTTGCATTTAATGGACGAGTACTTGCATCCATTAACATAATCACCATTTATTCATTGTCACTTTGCGTCAACTTCCAATTAAAAATCAACGAGTCGTTAGAAAAATGCGCCGTTTAGACGATAAGATCTTGCCATTAATTACCCTTAACCGATGTAATGGCCACGGCCATTATATTGAATCAAATCATCGAAATAAAATGTATACATACAGGTAATTATAAATATTTATTAGTAAAAACGTGCAAATCATTAAAAAAATATTAAGTAAATTATAGATTTTATGCATGATATTTTGAATAGATGGAAAAATTAATGATTCACCCATTTATTTAGGTGTGTTTGAGAGGGTAATTTGTGGTAATATTTTAGATTTTAGGGATGGTATCGTTTACCTTTAAACATTACGGCAATCCCTACAATAAATTTGATTAATTGTCGATATTCACGCCATATTAGATTTATAAATTACAGGTAATCAGTTTTAAAATAATCTTATTCGTTTATTCGTTCCATCAAATAGATCGATTTTTATAAGGCAGTTTTAAGATTAGTATTGACAGCCTGGGTGGCTTGATCGATATAACTTCTATCTATCAACCACAGAGTTCAGGTTACAATTTTGGCAGTGACGATGAAATTAACCTTGCGTGTTTTCACCGTTGTCGATAACGTAGATGTGTGCTTTAATGTTCATAAGTGATAGGGTAAACAAGAAAATCTTCGACATTTATCGTAAGAGCCACACTATCAAGAATACACATGCTGCACAAACTTGTGCTGGTTTGGAACCCAGTATAACTGTAAACTGCTGGTCCACTAATTCCTAGAAAGCTCACTGAAACACGAGGATTCACATGGTCTTTCTTGGGTACTATATATGTTCCAACAAGGTAGTCTATTTGGCATCTTGTTTAGTTATTAACTTATTTGTTACAGTCAAAATATAATATTAAGAGATAAAACACGATCTGATTCGCTTGCGAGAGTTGGCTCTTCTAAACCACCAATTGCACTAGTACTTATTTGGCTTATTTCGAAGAATTGGTTGTAACAAGCCCCAAATGGGTAAGTTGTACCATCCAGTCTCATCTCCCGCCCTACCTTTAATCAGCTGAGTGTCTTCGTTATCGTTTACTTTAATTATCTTAGAATATATTAGTATTATTTATTACTTTGTAATAATTTTTGCTTGAAATTAGTATGATTTGAGCTAATTATAAAATAAATATAATTAGGGCTCGGGATGGTACTCTGTACCCATTGTCTCATTAGAATTTAAAATAAAATAAAAAGTTGCATCAAAATCGCCCTCCACTACTCCCGAGACAAGCTGAACAAAATTACAAATAAGGTGAAATAAATTTTGTTCAGTATTGTTTGCTATAAACAAGTATTATTGTTTGAAAGAACGAGAAACCAAATTTTGTTTCACTGGAACAAGTTATCTTGTTAAGGAAAGGTATAAACGTAGGAAAGTCTGGTAATTGGAAGCATAGAAACCGAAAGCTTATGTTCTAAGTTTCAGCTCATTCTGATCACTAGAGCTCCTGAAATCTGGAAGCTCCTGGTACCTAAGAGCCCTAAGATTCCGATGCTACAGGGTCAAACTTTTTTAGTAACTGTTCTTGGATTTTAATCACAAGATTGTGTTCTATTTTTAAGCTCATTTCGATCACTAGAACTCAAGAATTCTGGAAGTTCCTGGTACTTAGGAGCCCTCAGATCTCGATGTCCCAGGGTCAAATTTCTTCAGGAACTGGTTTTGGATACTTATCAAAGCTTATATTCCAAATTTGAGCTCATTTTGATTACTAGAACTCAAGAATTCTGGAACTTCCTGGTACTTCCTGGTACACAGGAGCCCACAGATCCCGATGTTCCAGGGTCTAACTTTTGTATGAACTATTCTTGGGTACCACAAGACAATGTGAAAGTCTGGTAATTGGAAGCATAGAAAAGAAACAGAAGGCTTATGTTCCAAGTTTCAGCTCATTCCGATCACTAGAACTCCAGAGCTCTGGAAGCTCCTGGTATCTAAGAGCCCTAATATTCCAATGTTCCAGGGTCAAATTTTTTTTAGCAACTGTTCTTGGATTTTAACCACAAGATTGTGTTATAAATTTGAGCTCATTCCGATCACTAGAACTCAAGAATTCTGGACCTTCCTGGTACACAGGAGCCCACATATCCCGATGTTTCAGGGTCTAACTTTTGTATGAACTATTCTTGGGTACCACAAGACAATGTTGCAAATTCGAGCTCATTCCGACCAATAGAGCTGATAGACAAACACAAACACAGACGGCATTTTTTTCGCATTTTTTCCCGAGGAACCAATAATTTTCAAATTTTAATTCTTAAAAGGTAGATGCTATAAAAAATTATGGCATATTGCTTCTATCGCAATATCGTTCGAACCCGTTAACCGATTTTGCTCAAAACTTGAGAACTTTATGGTAGTGTTATAAACTTTATGTCTCACAATTTTGAACAAAATTGGTTCAGCCGAACTCGAACAATGGGCTGAAACAGATAAATTTGAAAACTTTTGTATTGCAGCCAATAGAAGCCTGCAGCCGATAAGGCTCAAAATTCCAGGAGATCATTTGTATGTCAAATAAATTTTAACTTTCAATTTTGAGCTTTAACCGCCAAGCGAGACTGAAAATATCGTATAAAACCTCTTGGACCCCCTTTTAGCTTTTCATCGCTATCATTCAATAGATGAAAAGGTTATGAATTTTTACCCTGTTTTGAAAAGCCTATATCTACAGAACCATTGAACCGGTCACGCTGAAATTTTGAGACATTGTTTTTGAAGGTTAATGCTAATTTATTAAGTGAAAACAATTGACTTCCGTTGAACTTTTTTTTCTGTCACACCTTGGTACCTGAACCAGTCTATGACATGTTAACGAATTTCAACTTGGTAATGGTAAACTTTTTGTTGGAAAATACTTTATTTTTAAGCTGTATAGGTTTCCCGACTATTAAAACAATTTTCAAAAGTTTTGGTTTGATGACCGGGTGGTTGAGTGGTTAGCATACTAGCCTATCATCCACTAGGTTCCGGGTTCGATTCCCGTAGCTGCTTCCGTGTTTATTTGAATTAGAGTATTGATTTTCAGTTTGTAATAAATATGTATTGTCAATATTTCTATAAATAGAACACAGAACAGTCAGTCTGTGATATATGCATACACCAACTACCATCTACAGTTATATAACCTATGATTATGGTGGTATATGTGTGTATGTCAGGTTAGTCAGTTTCCTGAAGATGAGTTGATGTGCTTAATGAGCTGGTAACTTATTAGCATAACCATTCAAGTTGTGGTGGTTTGGAATCCACTATAAGCTGTAGGTCCACTAAATACCTAGAAAGTTCTCTGAAATATGAGGACTCGCCTGGTCCCAATAGGATACTATAGGCCTTATTATTATTATTATAATTTGGTCCCACAATCGTAGGTTTATGGGCCATAAGTTCTTGTACTACCTTGAAATAGACCTTATACATACAGATCTCAACTGCACAGACCAAGAGCTTTCATTTAATATGTCGAAGGGTGAGCGTATGGCGTGCTGCAGCTTTGTGAGCTGTCATATACTAGAGTTGTTGTTGGAAATAACGTAATATTAAAAAAAAAAATCAAGTATTCAAAATAACCCCTTTGCAGGGTTTTGGTACGTAAAATATCCAATGGACCAAATTTTTTTGACATCAGCTTATTTAGGTACAGGCCAAGTCTTTTGATTTCATTAGGGGTTTGTTGCTCATTGGCCAGTTTGTCATTACAAAACCTCTGGATGCCAAGAGTAACAACTTAGGAGTTAGGACCCCAAAAATATTATTTGCGCACTCCTTGAGACCTAACCAATACAATGATAAGCGACAGAACCAGTAAAAATATAGTGCGGACTTTAATGGTGGGAGCCCTGACTACTACATTATCTTACCCTGAAAGTTTAAAGCCGAAAGGAGAACCACCTTCAAATTCGTACTTCTAATAAATCAATAAACACAAATAACTGAAACTATATAAATTCTTTTCAACCATTCCTTCGGTCGTTCGTTGAACTGATTTATGTTTTATGGAATTTTTAGTTATAGTTATGTATTACTTGTGCTTGGAAAGAATAATTGTATTGATTTTTATTTGGCTTCAAACATAAATCTAAGAAATTATACGTATACCTCATTCATACATTTTCTCTTTATTTTTATTATTATGTGAAGTAATTTGAAAAATGTTGTTGAAAAGATCAAAGTATGGCGCACGATTCTGAACCCTTTTTCATCATCTTCCAAGAAACAAATTTTCCAATATTTACTTACACCTGAATAACTTTTTTTTCTGCCATCGAAAATCAAAAAGCAGATACCTAATAAATTACGAATTATTTACAATGGAATAAAATGAGAAGAAGTACGAGATGAAAATAAATTCTTTAAATATTTTTTCATAAGTGTTTCAACACAGAATCGCGTATTTTTTCTCAATAATACCATAATAGCAGTCTAAGTAATGAGGTTATTACACATTAAAATCACCGATAATGTTGCATGCTTGGAAAAGAATTATTTTTATGTTTTAAAGCAAATATCGTTTTTCCATCCACCATCTGCCGATAAATGGTTGGAATGAAAATTATGATCTTAGTTCTTGGAACAAATATTATTTTAATAATGTAATGCAATATGTTTAGTAAGATTTTTTATGATTCAAAAACACCATCCTTTGTTTTTTGACATATTTCAGTAAATTGAATTGAAACTCATAAAAAAACGAAAATAAATCTTTCAACATCTTAACCAACCTTATTAGAATTGAATTGAAAGACATATAATAAAACATAAAAACATAGTTTATGCTCCATTACCTTTCCTTTTTATTAATATTCCACTTCCATGTCTATTGACGATGTTTCACAGAGTATGCAGAGTAGTATTCAAAGAAAAGAACCAAAGTTTCTTTGGTTATATAGTATATACGATAGAGTATGATCATAACATAAAGAGTATTTTATATGTTGATGTACACTAATGTTTCATTGCAAGATCTATCCCCATCAAAGTATATAGATCCCCAATAATTGTGATTTTAGCTCCTGCTACTTTACTAGGGTTCAGTTGAACACCTTTTCTCCACCAAATCCGGGGAACTCTAAAAAAGTGTTCAACGAACCCTTAAAAAAGCTCAGCGGTTGAACCCCCGATTGAAGAAGAGTTCATTTGAACTTTTTTTAGTGTTCATCGAACTTCAAAAAGGTGTTCCACTGAACCCTAAATAAAGTAGGTAGACTTTACCGTAATTTTGGCTACTTTGAACCCAAAAAAGGGTTCGTCGGATTTTGTGTGCATTAATTCTTCAATCCATTAGAACTTGAGATATTCGAAAAACAGCAATTGTTAACGAGATGTACCTGTATAGTAGAGTTGTTTAATGAGCCGCCTCTAAAAAACTTTCATTTACATGTAAAAAATTGTCAAATTTTTTAAGCGAAATTGGTTAAGATTTGGGACATGCTACCAGCTTCTAAAGTTTATGAGAAGCGGGTTTTTAAGGCTATTCAAAGTAAAAATAAGCCTGATCGGTCACTTCTAATATGACTTCTACTATATAAAATTGCTTTTCTACTTATTTGAGTCAGACATGTGCGTCGACGATTTTGCCTTTCATTGACTTAATTTACTTTTAAGCTCCATGTGATGAAAAATCGAAAATATTATGAACCAATGTTATTGGCCACAATATGTAGAATATCGACTTCGAACACAATATTGCATGTTTCCTAACAAGAAGTTGGTCAAAACCGAGAAATAAACGTCAACTTGAGGTTTTTTTTTCGTCTTGAAAAATAATCGACTTGAAAAATAATCGACTTGAAAACACTTTTTTCTCGATTTTGACCAACTTTTTGTTAGGAAACATGCAATATGGTGTTCTAAGTCGATATTCTACATATTGTTGCCAATAACATTGGTTCATAACATTTTCGATTTTTCATCACAGTGGGCTTAAAAGTAAATTAAGTCGATGAAAGACAAAAGCATCGACGCACATGTCTGATTTGAGTATACATTTAAATTGTTTGTCCCATTGATATTTAAAAATCACCTAATTTCCAAGAATTTGCTTGCTTTTTTTTGTTTAAGCCAATTTTTATGAAAATTTAAGCAAGAATAGGTACATGGTTGTCTAAATATTTTCTGAAATTTTAAACTTAATCGGGCAAATGGTTCTACAGATACAAGACTAGTAACATGCAAACCCCTTGGAAATTCAAGGGGCTCTTCACGATATCTTCAATTTAAAACGTAAGATAAAGCTGTATATTATTGGCACGTAAGTTTTTTTAAGTTACGTCAATCAATCTGAAAAAAATTAAGCCTAATTTGTCTAAGGCAACTAAGGGCTACAGAACAAAAGTAATTGAATTTATCCAGTTAGTTAAGTTAGTAAGTTATAACTCCGTGGTTAACGATGCGATAAAGCTCAAAGTCAGTATGAAAGCTTAATTTGTTATTTTATTGATGCTCTAAAATTATGAGCTTAATTGGTTGAAGTACAATACAAAGGTACCTATAAAAATGTAAATAGTGGTATTTTAAAAAATATCGTTAAGGACCCAGAATTTTCAAAGGGTTTTTATGTTTCCAGTCCTGTATCTGTAGAACTAATTAATCGATTGAGCTAAAAATTTCAAAAAATATACAACTGATAGATTTTTATCAAAAGTAGCTTATACAACAAAATTAGCAAGGCACATTTCTGAATTTTTTTGATTTATTGATTGTAATTTAGGGTAGCAACATCACACTCTGGGCCTACTGTAACTGTACCTCAACCTCAACGCAGATATAATAATAAAGCGACCAAGCGAGCCCTCATATTTCAGAGAACGTGCTAAGCATTACTGGACCTACAGCTTATAGTGAATTTGAAACCACCACAACTGTAATGGTTATGCTAATGAGTTACCAGTTCATTGAGCCAATTAAGTCGTGTTCAATTTTTGCTACAAGGAAACTGATTAACACCCTTCGACATGAACGCCTTCTATCCCATACTTAAGTTTTTGTAGCAGGTATATTTTTGATAGCATGACTCTGACGATACATGTCGGAAATTACCTGGTTTACCCTATTATTAATTAATAATACCGCACACAAAGCAATCTACCTTCTCGACATCGATAAAAAAACGCAAGTTGATTCAATCGTCACAGGTCGGATTTGAACCCGTACCCTTCTGGTTGATAGGCAGACACTCTACCTATCAAGCTACAAGGGCAGTCAACGACGCAGATAAATATAAATACAAAAACTGTATGGTTGAACTACAAGTTTTTACAACTTTTTAGGACAAAATTTAAAATTTTATGTATTTTTAGAATTTCAAATCCAATAAGACTAGTGGCTTAGTTACCGAAGACCCTATGTCGTAAATTTACCGTGAACATAGACATAACATATGATAACTCGTCGCATAAGCCACACCTATTTGATGGCACAACGCCCATACGATACATGTTATAATTTAGGCAACAACGACCAGTAATCGCAATGTCACAGAAAGCTTCTGCAGGGCATCCCTGCATTGCAGCACCATTTTTGATACGAAGTTATACGACAGCAAAGATTGAAGCACTTCCTGATTATCAGAACAAAAAACTATTCTATAACTACTATTCTTAACTCTGAGTATTTCCCTGCTCCGAGAAGATTGTAAATGTTTGACTGAAAAAGAGTACAGAATCTCACTAAAGGAGCTGCTATCTCAAAGGCTGGATAAAAGCAAAATGTTACGAAAAGAACGGCAATTTGCAATCAAAACGTCTGTAGGAGCCAATAACATCGGTTCTTTTTAACGTCATCCTATTCGAAATCTTACGATGGTCCCAAATTGCCAGTAGATCAGCTCTTATTTATATTGAGGCTGGACTAGTAGCAGGTTAGGGTCATATTTTACGTGTCGAGATTAGATCATGCACAGGGTGCGTACCGGTTGGTCGGCTTAAATTTAGTGAAAATCACTATTTTTTTAAAGCCAATTAGTGAGTCTTTTTAAATATAGTAAGTAATAAGCAAGCTTTTTTTCAATTCTGCTCTGTTTTCTTTGTGATTTTCATATGCATTTGATTTATATATTCAAAAATTAATGAGGGATGGTGTACTTCATCTTATTCGCTTTTCTACGAGGAAATTGAAATTGAAATTGTATAAATAAATATATGTACATATCTATATTTTCTAATTAGACGCACTATGTAACAAGCGAACGATCGCGAGATTGATTGTTTTATATGCATTTTATTTCATTTGCAAAATAAGTAAAATAAACATAGCTTAAACATATAAATTCCGATTCCGTGGAGAATTATTTGAATTAACATATCAGCGCGGAAAATAACAATAACTAAATTAAATTACTTAATTATGCGACTTATTATTATACTATTTACAATTATAATTATTGCATTATTGCAGGGATTTTAATGGTTTCCATTTAACGTTTAACCTCACTTTTCCATCTATTTCTCTCGAGCTGCTGCTGTCTTTTCTGCAGTTTGCTTGAAGAATATAGTGAGTGCATGCTATTTACAGTTAACGTCTGAGAAGAATTGTTTGTTTATTGAAGAGATTATCTTTCTTGAAAATGAGATTTATTGTCGAATTGAATTGCAATTTAATGGAATGTTAAATCGTTTTTCACTGCACAGCATATTGGAAAAAGCGTGTAAGATAGAATATTTATTGCCTCTTTGTCAATTTTCATCCATATTCACTGTTTTGAAATGTTATTTGTATAAATAAAATATATATTGGAAATTTAAGAATAGAGTTGTCAGAATTCTATATGGTAAATTCAGGCACAAATAAAATATCTCGTTTAAAGTTTTTATAAATTTAACTTTTTTCAGCGCCTAATTTGGCACTGGATGATAAATTCACGTACACTAAGGGTACTACCAAAATATTATGTTCCAAATTTGATCTTTTAAACTCAAAATTCCTGGAATATTCTGGGGCCCCAGACCCTGTGGCCTCAAGTGTTCCATTAACGAACTCGGCCTTACTATTGTTGAGAAAAGTTTCCACACAAAATTTCAGCCAAATCGGTTGACAATTACGAGGGTCGATCAAAAAGTACTCGTGTGTGAAGATAGATGGCGTTGCTGAGCGAAGTTGGCATAACCGTCTTGTACTGTCATCTGTTCCATGACACCATACTGGATTTCACTTTGATTCAAAGTTAGTTTTTATTTGGCAGCCAGTTGTATCACATGTGCTTCGTGTTTCTCGATAAAATGGAAAAGAACAATATCGATCCGTAATTCGCTTTTTATTTTGGGATGGAAAATCATCCAACGAATTAGAAGCGAAGTTGGGTGCTGTCTATGGGGACCCTCTACCATCTATGACAACCATTAGATATAGGTTCAACGCATTTAAACGTGGTCGATCATCTGTTTTTGATGAGGAGCGCTCAGGCCACCCGGCAGACCTGGTTACCGAGGAAATCGTTGAAAAGCACCACGACATGTTTNGCTGATCGCCGAACGAAAGTGCGCGAAGTAGCAGAGGCCGTAGGCGTGTCGTACGGAACGGCAAATAATATTTTATATGATACGTTAAGCATGAGAACTGCTCTTGTGGCTTGCTCAGTAGCGCGTCTGCCTATCAACTAGGTACGGGTTCAAATCCGACCTGTGACGAT
>JXPH01003779.1:567-10646 GCA_001014845.1 Mochlonyx cinctipes | reverse complement strand
ACTATAGGCCTTATTATTATTATTATTATATTAACGACAGTTCCAAAAAAAATTATCCCTAGGGCATCGAGATTTGAAGGCTCCTAGATATCAGAAACTTTCTGAATTTTTGGTTCTAGTCATCGTAATGAACTTAAATTTGGAATAGAAGCTTTTGGTTAGTACCCAAGAGCAGTTCCTAAAAAAGTTTGACGCTGGGGCATGGACATCGGAAGGCTCCTAGGTACCAGGAATTCTGGAGTTGTCGGGATTGGAATAAGCTCAAATTTGGAATATAAACTTATGGCAAGTGCCCAACAACGGTTACTATGCTAAATTTGAGATAATAAGATCAGTTCATCTGGCTTCTGATTATCATACTTTCTTAGATAACTCTGTAAATACTTTTCCGATCCTCTTCAAAATTTGCACATATATCATCTTTGTTGATGTCTAAATCCAGTTCGTATTACAAAATATACAATAAATATAAAATTAAAGTAGATCATCTACCAGTTTGTGGTTTCCTAGATTTTTATCACCATTTTCGGAAATTCTTACCACCGTTTTCGGATAATGTTAAAGCCAGTTTTGGATATTTTTATAGGTATTTTTGGATCTTTTTACAGGCAGTTTAGGATCTGTTTTCGTCGATCTTCAGAATTTTTCCCACCATTTTCGGATATTTTTAAAGACATTTTCGTATGTTTTTACCACTATTTTCATACTTTTTTTTACAGATTTCAGATGTTTTCCCAGACTTTTCAAAATGTCTCTACCATCAGCTTTTCGGATGTTTGCTTCACAATTTTTTTTTCAGATGAAACATCCAACAATTGTGGATATTTGATCTCCAATTATTAAATTAATCAAAAACTTTTTTATCGTCGGCGGGTCTTGCTTGATCCCATATCACTATATTTGATATAATTTTCACCTATTAGTGGCGGCTATCAAGTCTCAAAACCAGTTGTCTTTTAAATGTATTCCACTTTCAAAAGATCCCTGCACTGAATTGGTGCTTTTGTATCAAATAGTTAATATTTGATTTGAATTGCTGGATGTAAGCCTTCTTTTCTGAAGGAAGGAAATACTTGGAAGATTTTTTGTTTCCTCTCTACCTTCCTTCACAATAATGCTACGTTAAAACCTAGGATTGTGATCTGTTTCCAGACGTCAAACTCCCTACAAGAACTATAACTTGGGCTGCATTAGATTAGAACCTGTGCATCAATATGTGCAAACTTTCGAGCAATTTACATGGCAAGGATCGGAAGTTATTGTTAAAATGACATTTTATTACATTTTTATGAGAACCTTTGTACTGGAGCCTATAGAAGCCTTCAACCGATTTGACTCAAAATTTCAGGGCTTCAATAAAATAATAAATTAAACATTCATACCAATTTTGAGCCCATATGAAAATCTTGGAGCTTGGAGCTCAATTGGTCACAGGCTTACCAATTGAGCTCCAAGATTTTCAGATTGATGTGTGTACTAAAAAAAAGTTATCTGCCAATTTTCAGCTTAATCGGCTTACCTAAACCGAAGATACCGTTAAGGGCCCCTTGAATTTTCAAGGGGTTTGTATGTTTCCCAGCCATGTATCTGTAGAATCACTAAAAATATTAAGCTAAAAATTTCAGAAAATATTTAGCTACTTAATTTTTCATTGAAATCGGCTTGCACAATTTTTTTTTTTTTTAAATTATTTTTCAATGTATTTAAAATATTTTAGGTGTTTAGGTTTAAAGGTTTTGCCGGTAGCACGTCCTAAATTTTGTCCATTTGGGCTTAAAATTTTGGAGAAAGTATAAAATTGCAAACTTTTGAGGGGATGAGACTTAAAATCGGACGGGGTCGGCTATTCTGGGACCACTCTACTGTGTTATAATTTTAATTTTTAAAGAAAGAAATACTTATTTGATTTTTGTTGTCATGAAAATATAAGAAAAAAGCAATGCTTTCACATTCAGAAAAACTTTTGAAGTGCGAAGAAGAAAAGCTAAAATTACAGGCTTTTTCATCTCCTTCTCTTTTTCATTCCAATTCCATTTAATTTCATTTCAGAGACGATTGATTGAGGCATGATATCGACGCCTTCTAAGTAAAATATATCACTAGACAATGACATGTTTTTCTGTTTTTGGTGAATTCGAAATCTTTTGGCAAATATCCACCTTCTTACCAAATATTCGGATATTCTGATAACAATTGAGTGATTTTGAGACAAAACATCTTCTTTGAGTGAAAGAAAATAATTAATCAACTATAAGTAACTCATCCATTTTCACTGTAAATATTTCAGGAAACATTCTGGTCTATTGTCAACAATAAAGTACTACCAAAATTGATGATATACGAATAAATAAGAAAATGCATAATTTTCACCAGAATAAAAGATACTTCAATTTTTTTTTGGTTTTTCCTTCCCAAATTTTTCAAATTTATTCGATTGTATTCAAATCTCATAATTTTATCGTATTTTATACTATTTTCTGGGGAACAATTGACAGGAAGAACAATGTGACCTAAGAAAAATTGTCCATGGAAAAAATTGTCCTAGAGAACAATTGCCCTAGGGTACAATTGTCCCTGGGAACAATAGTCCTAGAGATAAATTTTCCCAGCGATCAATAATTTTCCTAGAGAACAATTGTCCCAGAGAACAATTGTCCTAGATTACAAGAAAACAATTGTACGGGAACAATTGTCTTAGAAACAAATGAGCGGGAACAAGCAAGCTTAAAATTTTGAATTTTAGCCTTTCATCACTATCATTCAATAGATGAAAAGGTTATGGATTCAGTAAAAAAAAGTTGTTCCAAATGCCAAGAAACGTGTAAAAAAATTATCAAAAAATTATTTGAAGAAAAAAATAATTTGTCTGTGTGTGTGTCTGTTGTCTGTCTGTGTCCTCGATAACTCACGTAATTCTCAACCGATTTGAATGAAATTTTGTGTGGAGGCTTTTCTCAACAAAAGTAAGGACGAGTTCGTTATGGGACAAATCAGGCCACGGGGTCAGGGGGCCCCCATACAAACTCACCAGAATTTTCCAGAAATCTTGAGTTCTAATGNAAGTACAGTTCCTATAAAAGTTTGACCCCAGAACCTGGGGATCTGGGGAATCCTGTGTACCAGTAACTTCCAGAATTCTCGAGTTCTTTCTAGTGATCGAAATTAGCTCAAATTTGGATTATAAGCTTTTGATAAGTATCCAAGAACAGTTCATAAAAAAGTTTCTCCTTGGAACATCGGGATCTGGCGGCTCCTAAGTACCAGGCACTTCGAGAATTCTTGAGTTCTTGATCGGTACGAGCTGAAATTTGGAATATAAGCTTTTGATAAGTATCTAAAAACAGTTCCTATGCTAAATTTAGGATAATATTATCCATTCCTGGTGCTTCCAATTACCAGACTCTCTAGGATAACTCTGCAAATACTTTTCCGTTCCTGTTCAAAATTTGCACACATCATCTTTGTCAAAGTCTACATCCAGTTCCTATCGCAAAATATACAATAAACATGATGAAAAGCAACATAATCCACTTTATGGTTTCCTACGTTTTTCTAGTTGATATGTTTGACGTGGGAGGACTGATAAATTATTGCGTGCTTTCGGCATCCAAAAAATATAAAATAGAAAACGAAAATAAATATATTATTTTTCTGAGCAAGGAAAGACGGTTCCGGAGGGAATGTCAAACGGAAACACACTTATGTTTTCAAAATAGACTGATAAGCATCTAAAGAGAGCCCCCTAAATATATAATTTCCATGTTAAATCCCTAATCAAATTTAGATCAATTTCAATAAATTTCAAGAACTGTATATTATTATTGTACCTTAAATTAAACAGGATAATAAGGTCCGTTTTATTCAACGATTTTCCTTTTATTTTACCTGCACGACACCATTCCTGCTTTCTCGTCCCTTCCTTGACTATGAATATTAAGTAGTTTTTTGTCAAAATAACCGGAAGTTGAAATTACTTCTTTCTCCAAAAAACTTTGCTAATTACCGTTAGAATACTGTCTAGTCACTACTTATAATTATTGGATATACATCAGGATTTATATTATAACTGACCTTTCCTTTTGTTTGAAAAGGCTCATAATGATTACCTATCGTCCGTAATAAATTTTTGTTCAGAAAATTTAGAGATCTGTTTAGTTTGATAATTATGTGCAAACTATTTTTAATGGAAGGACTGATGGATAACTTATTTGGATGGGTGGATAAGATAGAGGCAGGCATTCTGAGAAGTTGACATTTTGTACTGTACACACTAAACAAATTTTTCTGCACCTCAGTTTAAGCGACTTGAAATTACATAAGCACTAGTTCTAGTTCTAGTTCTAGTTCTAGTTCTAGTTCAGCACTCTCATTTTTGTCTACTCAATTTTTAATCAAAATTATCGAATTTTCAATAAAACCTGGACCATCGGATCATATAAGTAAAAGAACTAAATTTTTTAATAGTACTTGACCAATCACAAAGCCAGAAATTCAAAATCGACGAATCAGTGAAAAGTAAAACTTATGTCTGTTCTTAATTTTTATACTTTACTAAAAAAATAATAGTTTTAATTACATGACCTCAAAAATTTATTGAGAGTGTAGTGCTCTAAGTAAATCACGAGCATGGGTACAAAGGTCCCGAATCTTGGCATAAAAGATCCGATATTTTATTTGCTGAGTAATCTGGTTCTAAATCCAGACGATATCAAAACCTTTTTATTAGCCTCATCTTGATTCGCTATTACAATTAGAATGTTTCATTAAAAAAGAATAGCTCATACTAAGGTTTGAGCGATCGTGATCGCTCGCGTGAGTCGTGACCATTAATGGAACCTGGATTCATTATTATACGCCAGAGACCAAGTGACACTTAAAACAATGGATTTTGTAGGGTGAATCTGCTCCAAAGAAGGCAAAGACTGTCCCATCGGCCAGAAAGGTCATGGCCACGGTTTTTTGAGATTCCAAGGGAATAATCCTGATGGACTTTTTGCAGAAAGGGTGAGCGATCACGGGACAATACTACAGTGAATTATTGAAAAATGCTGTTTCACCACGATAACGCACCAGCAAATTCATCCAAAACTGTCGTCGTGGCCAAATTGCATCAACTGCACTACGAATTGCTTACGCACCCACTGTACTCGTCCGACTTGGTGCCCTGCGACATCTTTCTGTTCCCCAACATGAACACGTTGCTCGGGGGAAAAAATTCAGCTCAAAAGAAGAGGTTATCGTCGAAACAGAAGCGTATTTTGAAGAGTTTGACAAATCGTATTTTTTGGAGGGGTTAAAGGAATGGCAAAAACGTTGAAAAAAGTGTATTGAACTAAAGGAGATCACGTTGAAAAATAAAAACAAAATCGTCAAAAACTTGCCTCCTTAAGCAAGGTATCCACTGGTGATTTTTTACATCGGTGACTAATATTGCTATCTCAAACATCGTACTAAAATGAAAAAGACAAAAAAAATCTTCCGGTATTTTGTCTCCTTCACTTATTTATACAATAAAAAATACAAATACAAATACAAATACATTTTAGTATGATGTAGAGATAGCAATATTAGTCACCGATGCAAAAAATCACCAGTGGAAACCTTGCTTTATTCGAACCTCGTAGGTACTTTAAATTTTAAAAGGAAAAGTAAAAGTAAAAACGTAGGAAGCCGCAAGTGGATTATAGCTTTTCTTTCTTTATTTATTATGTTTATTATAGGAAATCTATTTAGACTAGGACGAAGATCGTTAGTGACCAGTATTTACAGAATTATCCAAGAAAGTCTGGTAATTGGTAGCTGCTGGAAGGGATGATATTATCCTGAATTGAATGTAGGAACAATGTTTAGGCACTTACCACTTACTTATATTGCAATAGAGCTCATTCCAATCGCTAGGACTCAAGTTCTGGAAGTTCCTGATATGTAAGAGTCCTCAGATCCCGATGTTCCAGCAGTTTTAGCAACTGCTCTTGGACACTCACCACAGGATAATCTGTAGAGAGAAAGAAAGAAAGGCTAAAATTATTTTAAAGAACGAGTTGGTTCTAAATTTTATATGGAAATTAAAATATATTTTCATCTTGAAATCATATGGTGCAGAACATGGAAATGAAATTTCAAACCGTATCAAATGCTCTTCAAAATGTTTATTTGTGCACACTAAAACGAATATTATTTATTACTTTTTGCCGACCTAAAAGCAAAATTCGAAATAACATTGACAATCGAAGAGGCAAAGGCAAAAGCATTTTAGTTTAGAAAAATAGTTCATCAATCATTAAGTCAATATTTTTTGTCATTCTTATTTCAGAAAATGCATTGTTAAGTCTCCATGTCAATGAATTTTATGTTTTCTCGAAGCATTAAACCACACAAAACACTATTAAAAATAGAAATAAAATAGATTTTTATTTTATTTTATTTGCAAACAAAATACAATATATCGGATTGTCGGTGGTGGAGTGAAAAAGAAAATGGTATGGTAGTGGAAAAAGGAAGGAAAACTTGCTGGGAAAACTAAGTAAATTGTGTTTTTCTTGCAATCTTCAATATTTATGTTTCTTTTATCACTTTTATAAATATTTTAATGGACTTTTATTGTGTTAGGGCATGTGTTTAATATGGAACAAGAATATGAAATAGGGTGAGTTCGCTAATTAAATATTTATGGTATAAATATTTAATATATCTCAAAATTTCATTCATTCCCAGTGCACAAAATCTAAGATACGAAGTATGGGCAATCTAGTTTCCTGAAGTTTTCGGCGATTTTCAATTAGGTACTTTCCTTACTTTTCGCCTTATCCGACGGTGATGCTGAACTACCTCTAAACATAGACCATCACTAAAAAGCCACCTTCTCGTACTTCAGTGCTTTAAGTCCCTTACATTGTTAAACACTGCCACTCTGAACTGCCCAAGCATTAGCAGCGTTGACTGACGCACGGTGCATTTTGGTCGTCCTCTTCTTCTGCTACCTTGTGGGTGGTCCACAAGTGCTTGCAGGGCCGTGCACAGTTGTTTTAGATGGGGGTGCGGGGTCCATTAACTCCCGAACATTTTTTATCGTGGTGATCGGTATATATCATCTCAAACAGTGCCGCAGACGAAATTTTCTTTGGGTGGTTCTTAGTAAAACTGGCCTATTTTGAAGCGTGTATTTGTAAAAAAACATCTTATTTGTTCGTGGAGCCCCTATAGGCCAGTTTTTAGGCATTTTTGTTAAACAGTTTTGGGGTCCTTTTTCTCAATTTCCGCACACCCCCTTTTCACAGCCCTGAGTGTTTGCTGACAACCTAATTCAGGACTTTAACTGATGGTGTGCGCAATCTAACCAAATTTTCTACTACGTATTTCAAGATTGATATGCTTTTGGGCTGTTCTTTGCCGCAGTTCTTCTTTGGTAATGCGGCGTGGCCAAAAGATACGTAAGATTTTGCAAAGACAACGGTTGTTGTAGACGAAGACTTGTATTTTTCGTTTCATGTCCTCTATAACGAGCCAGGTCTCACAACCATATAACAGTACAGGCAGTTCGCATGATCCAAAAATGTTGATTTTAGTTCCGGTGCTGTAGATTGCAGAGCGCCATATACGATGAAGAAAGATGAATGCACCTTGCCTTTTTTAATCCTGTTTTCAAAAGCTTTAGCTGCACCACTTCACCACAGTCTTCGCTCACAATACTCCCAGATATTGGAATTGCATTACTCGCTTTATAGTGTTGCTGAAGAGCATAAGAGGGTGAGATTGGAATCTGTATTTATGCGCATTCCTTTTGTCGTGCGAATGTTATTTTTAAGGCCAATTTTAGCACTCTCGATTTCCAATGAAACCGGAGGATCGAAAGTACTGTTTATTAGGGATGAAAAAAAAAATGCTTTTTTCGAATTTCAATAACCTTGTGGTGAGAGTAGGTACAAAACAAAACCCTACAAATTTTAGCCCTATAATTGAACGTTTTGATCTCTCACAAGGAGATCAAGGAGTTAATAAAAGTTGGCAAAATTTCATTTTTTGACAGTTTTTGACAGCTAATCTTGAACTAATTTAGTTTTTCCGCTTTTTTGAACTTTGACTCTCTTGCAGGAGATCAAAACGCACAGTTAATGGGCTGAAAATTTCAATATTAATATTTCATACTTAGTAGGGCGAATCGATTTGGAAAGAAAAAAACCCCGCGAAAATTTGTATTCTAGTTGCAATAGTACCTCTGATTTTTCAAGATTTTTAAAATGACGTTTGTTTCCCGCGCAACCGGTTCAAAGTAGCATTTTGGCTCTACTACCTACCCTGATTTTTTTTGAGATTTATAAAATTACGTTTGAACCCCGCACCACCAGTTTAAAACTGTCATTTTTTGAGTAATTTGGGGAAAACTTTAAATACTTAGGTTTTTGAGCCCAGAAGCGACCCAATTTTTTTTAACTTTTTATTTAGTTATACACTTAAAATCTGGGGAACTCTAAATAAGTGTTCGTTGAACCCTAAAAAAAATCAGTGGTGGCTCCCCCGATTAGAGTTCGGTGAACTTTAAATAAGAGTTCAAATTAGCCAAAAAGAGTTAATTTTATCTTTTTTTAGAGTTCCATCGAACTCTTTTAAGGTGTTTAACTGAACCCTAAATAAAGTAGGTAGACTTCACCGAAATTTTGGCTACTTTGAACCTAAAAAGGGTTTGTCAGATTTTGAGTGTAGTAGGGCCAAAATACTACTTTGAACCGGTACAGTGCGGGGATCAAATTTCATTTAAAAATTCAAAAAAAAATCAGGGTAGGTATGTGACCAAAATACAACTTTGAACCGGTGGCGCGGGACACAAACGTCAAACTAAAAGTCAGAGGCACTATTGGAAGTAGAATACAAGTTTTCGCTGGAATTTTTCTTTCCCAATCGACGTTTGAAATTCCGCCGTACAAAATCAATCCACCCAAATACTTAGGCCAAAGTTTTCCCACGCTAGCCATATTTCAATTCGACAAAAAGAAAAATTTAAACACCCCTAAAGCACACTTCACAAATTTCCCGAGGGACTAAATTTTTTCCAACTTTACTGAAAAACTGCAGTTCCCCATTAATTTTTCTGCATAACCTAAATATGGAAAAGTCCCACAAATTTAAAATTCTGGTCACAAGATGCAAAAAACATGATAATTTGCATATTTTCATCTAATATCGTTCATAGCTTTCACTGCAGCTAGAATTTTATTTGACCTAAATCTTCACACGTTACTCGCTTCCCAAAAAAATGGTTTTGAAAATTACGCGACAATTTTTTCCTCTCCACGCCACATCAAATGAATCGAAAACGGAACAGCATTGAAGTGTAAACTGCTTTGATTCTTCCCCAGCAGAGGCAGCAAAAAATTAAAATCCATTTCATGATTTTAATGAAATTGTTTTAATTAAAAAAACAGCATAAAATTTAGAATTTAGATTGAGCGAGCATCATATAAATAAAAACAATTGGAATTAAAATAAGTGTGGAATGTCGAACCATCAGAAACGCAATAAAAATAAATAAATAAATCAATTGGGCAAAGAAAGAGCGGGAAAAAAGCAGGAAAAAATAATGTTGGAACAATAGAAATTTGGGATATTTTCGTCTCTTGCACATTGTTTTGTTCCAGATAATTGATTTGATTATTTGTCGGTCTTTCTCAAGTCATTCAGGTGTCAATCATGAATATTTTTTGTCTCTTTTTTCGGTAGTTTTGGAGTCGAAAAAAGAACCTCGAAAATATTTTTCTGTTTTTATTTAGAAAATCAATTGTTTATTGATTTCATGGAAATAAAGTTATTTTTTTCTGCCGATTATTAGAAATATTTATGGGAATTCCGATCTCAATAAAAATACGACGAAGGCGACATCTGTAACAAACGATGAAAAAATTGAGGTGACAACTTTAGAGTTATGTTTATTTCACGATTTTGTTAACATCAGATACAAACGAGGATTCATTTCAAAAGAACTCGCTCGATGCAATTTTAGAGCTGGAGTGGGATTTTGGGACATGAAATGTTTTCTCAAGTACTGGATTTTTGCCTTGGACTTTTTACTTTGACTTTTTTTTTTT
>JXPH01003771.1:621-11760 GCA_001014845.1 Mochlonyx cinctipes | reverse complement strand
AGTGTTGGGTGACAGAAACTTCTAATACTACTCGTACTACTCACTACTACTCGTACTACTCAAATAATACTCGTACTAATCGGTACTACTCTACCCACGGTTCAGTACTAATGCAAGTGAACTGCCCCTCGCACTCATGTGACTATCATGAAGCTGCATGAAAAAGAAATCAAACGCTTTCATGCCATACCCTTCCAGGATATGAACTGCTACTCTCTGGTAGCTCTGAGATGTTTGAAAGTCAGTTCACAGATCAGTTGTCAAGGTTAAATCTTTTAATGTCTAACGCGGTTGAAACTGTAGCATATTTGAGGTCAATAATTGACGTCATTGTTGGTCGAGGAAATTTTATATAATGGCGCCAGTGTGTTTAGAAAAAATTTATATCACAATAGAAAGCGGTTGATAATCCTGACAAATTAAAATTACTATTACTATGACTACTTTTTTGCCCTTTAGCGCTGAACGCTGAAATTTTTTCAAGGATTCCGTAGGGGAGGGCGAGGCTAATAATAATAATAATAATATAATAAGACCTATAGTACCCTATTGGGACTAGGCAAGTCCTCATATTTCATAGAACTTTCTGGGTATTTAGTGGGCCTACAGCTTATAGTGGATTTCGAACCACCTCAACTTTAATGGTTACCAGTTCATTGAGCCAATCAATCAAGTCGTGTTCAGTTTTTATTGCAAGATTTTTAAAGATTTTTTGGGATTTGGTGGACTCTTTGAGATTTTTGGGACTTTTTGAGATTCTTTTTAGGATTTTGTAGACTTTTTGGGACTTTTGGGATTTTTTGGACTTTTGAAGATTTTTTGGGACTGTGGGCTTTTTGAGATTTTGTGGACTTTTTGAGACTTTTTTTTGGGATTTCGTGGACTTTTTCAGAGTTTTTGGGACTTTGTGGAGTGATGTACAAGGATTTTTTTAATGATTAGCCCCTCGGGTTGCGGTTGATTCCCAGTTTAGTTTCTGCAGATCCAGCTGACTCTACCAAATGTCAAAAATTGGCTTCATTTTTGGGTGGGAAAAAACATTGGATACAAAACTTTTAAAATAAAAGGTTATCCAATTTTTTCTTAAGAAAAATGTAATGTAATACGGACGAGAATACGGACAATAAATAACGATGCATCGATTTTTTAAGAAAATATCGATACGTAACGTATCGTATCGGTAAGTTTGCAGCTCTAGTTCCTACATCTAATTAGTAGGAGTGACGTTAGGAGCACTCTGACTTGCATCGTATGCCTGAATTATAATATTATACTTATAACGAAGAAATGTTTTTATGCCCTTGTGCTGTCATAATACTACTAATTTATATTAAGCCTAATTTTAACAGCACCATAATTTATAATTAAAGGAAATAATCTTTTTTTTTTCAGAATGCCAGTAAACGTAGCTTATGAAGGAGCGGATGAAGATCAATTCAAAAGACGATTCGAGTCACCAACAAATTCAAACAATGATAATATTCCCAGCACAATCAGTTCAAATACACTAAATGAAGAGACACTTTTGTCTGGGCACATAGACACTTATTTTTCAGATGAGAAGATTATTATACCTGAAATAGATAAGGTAATTTTTTTTATCATTGAACTCAATACATTCAGTGATTTATTTATATTCAAAACAAAATTTGACAACAATACCTCTTGAAAATAATATTACCCACGACAGTACTTTGTTTGCTGATTATAAATTATAAACAAGTTGAATAAATGTTTGTACTTTCCATTTCGTTTATTATTTGATAAGAACTTTTTTTCGCTTTTGTAGGAAGGTTTTAGCTTTCGTAAATTATGGGCATTTACGGGTCCAGGTTTTCTCATGTCCATAGCGTATTTGGATCCAGGTAACATTGAATCAGATCTGCAAA
Organism: Mochlonyx cinctipes; assembly: GCA_001014845.1. Classification (NCBI taxonomy): domain Eukaryota; kingdom Metazoa; phylum Arthropoda; class Insecta; order Diptera; family Chaoboridae; genus Mochlonyx; species Mochlonyx cinctipes. The sequence continues at coordinate 9,871 of JXPH01003771.1, read as the reverse complement.
GTGGGGTTGTAGCAAAATACAGGCTATTATGGGTGCTTTTGACTGCAACAGTTTTAGGATTAGTTATGCAAAGGCTGGCTGCAAGACTGGGTGTTGTTACAGGATTACATCTAGCTGAAATGTGCTATAGACAATACAAATCAGTGCCAAGAATAATACTGTGGATTATGATTGAAATTGCCATTATAGGATCGGATATGCAGGAAGTTATTGGTACTGCAATAGCCATTTATTTGTTATCAGCAAAGGCGTAAGATATCAAAATAAATAATGTTTGGAATTTTGCATTACTAATATTAATCATTTAAAATTCTAGAATTCCACTGTGGGTAGGTGTTTTGATAACAATTGTGGATACTTTCACTTTTCTGTTCTTAGACAAATATGGTTTACGGAAGCTGGAATGTTTCTTTGGATTTTTAATAGCAGTTATGGCATTCACATTTGGCTATGAGGTAATTTATATTATTATATAACAATTCAACAACAGTTTTTCAGACACAAAATGCACATCTAGATGGGGATTCTCCTAAGGGGATTTTCCAATTGTTATCCCATTTTTTTGAGATGATAGTGTAATTTGCATATTTCTCATCATTTATTTACTGGGGAAAAGTAGCATATTCAGTATTTTATAAGTATTTTAATTTTAATCTCTTTTTTATTCGAAACATTAAAAATTAGGGTCTAGCCACAAGTTTATTTCCAGTTATTTTTATTTATTTAATTTGATTTTTTTCCGACAACACATAACAAGAAACTACTGAATAGAATAGTCATAATTGCCTCACAATGTAGCTTAAATGTTGCTATTTTTCAGAAAGGTTATGTTGAAAAAAATATCTTACAAAAACTTTTTCTTCATTGTGGCCATATGCCATAGCAAACCGGTAGCAATGACTGCCTTTTCAATCACAAACTAGTAATATTAGGCCTCCATAATGGCATTAAAAACATTTTATTGGTTATATGTATGATCATAATCCAGTACGTAGGGATGCCTCCGCTCCTAGCGCCGGCGTCTTACATTCAACCCCTTGCTTCTGAACAAAAAGTGAATCAAATTTTGCGCAAGCGCTGAAGAATGGGCGTTTGCATAAATCACACTCAAAAACGGTGGCTTACCCAAGATTTGGAAAACTTTTTGTTCAGAAACAAGGGTTGAATGTATGACACAGTTGGTAGTTTTCAATCATATATACCATATTCTGAAGTAAAACTTCCATCTTTTGCTCAATGAGATAGTGATTTGCCGCCCAAGCGGCCTATAAGACATAGAGGTGGCGCCGGGGTCTGGCAAAATATTAATATTAAAACAAAATTCATTTTGAAGATATTTTTTTAGTAAATTAGTACAACCTTAAGGAGCTATAAGTATGAATATGATTATTACGATTTGAAAGTGCAATTAAATGCGCATACTGATTGCAATTTTTAATTTTTTATCATTTCGTAGATTTTTTTCCAAGAAACTTATAATTTAGTGGTTCTAAAATCATGAAATTCGTATAATTTATAATTATTTGTGTATTCCCTTAAAATATTATTTTCACATTAAATATTTCAGTACGTCATTAGCGCCCCATCACAAGTTGAAGTTGTTGAAGGGATGTTCATTCCATGGTGTAAAGATTGTGATTCAGGTGCTCTTCTTCAGGCGGTTGGAATCGTTGGTGCTGTTATTATGCCACATAATCTGTATCTTCATTCAGCTCTGGTTAAAGTACATAATATTATTACCAATTATTTAATTTTATTCAATGAAATCTGTAATTTACTTATTTCTGTTGTAGTCTCGTGATGTTGATAGGAAACAGTCGAGTAAAGTGAGAGATGCGAATTATTATTTCTTCATCGAGGCTTGTATTGCGCTTTTTGTTTCATTTATAATCAATGTATTTGTAGTCGCCGTTTTTGCTCATGGACTAAGCGGAAAATCGAATCAAGAGATTGTAAGAAATGACTTTTATTTTGCTTAAATTAAGATAAATGCCTTTTTTATGAACTTGCAGAAAGATTTGTGTGATAACTCAACAATCCCATCGGATATTTCAAATATTTTTCCATCCAACAATGCTACAGTTAATGCAGATTTGTATAAAGGTGGAGTTTTTCTAGGCTGTACTTTCGGAGCAGCTGCTATGTATATTTGGGCTGTAGGAATTTTGGCTGCTGGTCAAAGTTCAACAATGACGGGGACTTACGCTGGACAATTTGCTATGGAAGTTAGTTGCCATGCACAAACAATTATATAATATTGAATTAATGTTCTATTTTTTAAGGGATTCTTGAACCTCCAATGGGCACGCTGGAAGCGTGTGTTGTTCACCCGTATGATTGCCATTGTACCAACCTTCTTGATGGCTTTTTTCAGTCAAATTGAAGATCTCACCGGAATGAATGATTTCCTAAATGCTGTAATGGCTCTACAGTTACCGTTTGCCACAATTCCAACTATCGCTTTTACTTCCAATACTGCCATTATGGGAGAATTTACGAATGGAATGTAAGTTGATAAAAATACGTACTAGCACCAGTACATGAAATTTAACAGAATTCTGTTGGCGCTTTTCCAATTTCAAAAGTTAAATAGTTGAATGCTGAATATTTTCTTTTTTACCTTGATTTTAGCCCTTATTATTGTTTAGCAACTTTTCATAGTTTAGGTTAAAAATAATATGACCACAACACTGACTGATTGTGTAGGTCTGGATCTGTAGGTCACTGAAACCAAGAATCTATGCTAATAGAACTCGTGGGAAAACCAAAAGTTGAAATTTTTGGCCATATATTTTTGTTGTTGCAAAAATGGCGAATTCGAAAAAAGTAGTTTTAGAATTGATTTATGAAAGAAAAAAAGCTAAAAATTGTATCCTTTGTTATAATAGAATTATAGGTCGCCAAAAAGGGGACAAAATTAGTATTTTGATGATTCATAACTCGAAAAACGACAAAAGATACGGCCAAATATGTACAATATAAATTTTTATATCCAAATTCTGCGATATCAATGAGCATAGATTCTTGATCCTAGAGACCCACAGATCAACGCTCAATCGGTCGTTTTTGGTGTAAGAATTTAAAACCTAATCTGCAAAAAAATTAACCGTATTGAGTGATACCTTAAAAGACTTAAGAAGCTTTTTCATGATTATGAGCAGAAAATGAACCAAATTCGCAATTTTATTGCATTAAGTGGACTGGCTCGTAAGACTTACCTACCAAAAATATTTAAGTCTTAGAAATTACTTTTTAAGATTTTATCAATTGTGATTTAGAAAGCAATAATCAACCAGTTTCGATAGTAATAAAAGCTTTTTAATTGAATTCTCTCACGGAAATTTTTCGGTGCAAAACTTTGCTGGTGAAAAAGCTTGAGAAAGCCAAAATTTTGCGTAAGCACTTAGGTAAAAATATTACAGAATATTAAATTTCTTTATCATATAAAGTCGGTTTATTAAAAATTATTATGGTTTCCAGCATAAAAACAACGTAGGAAACCACAAAGTGGATTATATAGCTTATCTTTCTTTATGTATTGTACATTTTCCTATAGGAGCTGGATTAAGGCTTGGATAAAGATCATATGTGGAAATTTTGAAGGAAAAGTATTTACAGAATTATCTAAGAAAGTCTGGAAATTGAAAGCACCAGGAATGGATGATATTAACCTAAATTTATCGTAGGNAGAATTCTGGAAGTTCCTGGTAGCTAGGAGACCCGATGTCCCAGGGTCGAATTTATTTAGGATGTGTCCTTGTATACTTACCAAAAGCTTACTTTCCAAATTTGAGCTCATTCCGATCTCTATTACTCAAGTTCCAGCTACATAGTAGCTTTCCGATCCCGACCAGGGTCAAACTTTTTTAGGAACTATTCTTAGGTGCTAACCACGAGATTATATTCCAAATTTGAGCACATTCCTAACACTAGACTTCAAGAATTCTGGAAGTTCCTGGTACACAAGGTTTCTCAGATCCCTACGTCCCAAGGTCAAACGTTTTTAGAAACTGTTCTCGAATACTTACCACAAGATTGTGTTCCAAATTTGAGCTTATTACGATCATTAGAACTCAAGATTTCTGGAAAATTCTGAGAACTTTGTACGGGGCTCCCAGACTCCGTGCCGANTGGTGAGTTTGTAGGGATGAGGGCCCGATTTGGCTCATTAACAAGCTTGTCCTTACTTTTGTTAAAGAAAAGCCTCAACACAAAATTTCAGCCAAATCGGTTGAGAATTACGCGTGTTATCGAGCATACAGACACACTGACAGACGACGGACGACAGACATATTTTTTTTTTGGTTTTTACACGTTTCAGACTATTTAGAGCAACTTTTTCCGAGAAACCAAATTTTTTTCTACTGACAATATCTTTTCTTTTCTATCTATTGATATGATGAGAGAAAAGCTAAAACTTATGAAAACCTGANCGTTTCAGACTATTTAGAGCAACTTTTTCCGAGAAACCAAATTTTTTTCTACTGACAATATCTTTTCTTTTCTATCTATTGATATGATGAGAGAAAAGCTAAAACTTATGAAAACCTGAAAAATATAAAATTTACGCTTGTAAATTTTTTTCAACTTACGTCAGTTACGAAATTTCTACAAGGACAAATGTATCAGTTCTATAATCTAAATTTTGGCTTTATCAAACTGTTTCACCAGCAACATATTTTTCCGTGACATATTTTCAATTAAAAAGCTTTAATTCTCATAGAAATTGGTTGATTATTTTCATTTTAAACAACAACTACCTAGTAGTACACAATCGATGAAACTGATAAAAAAACCTAAAATTATGTCTTCGGTCGTGATAGTCTAACGTGATGGCTTTATACTGAATTCTGTAGTTCTTACGTAAATTACGGATTAGAGATTAATAATTGAATTTATTTTATTTTTAGTGGCAATAAAATTATATCAATTTTATTAAGTATCCTTGTGATATGTATAAATATTTACTTTGTCGTTGACCGAGTACAGCAGGCCAGTTTCAATGATTGGATCTTGGTTTTTATCGGTGAGTTTTGAAATTTTTTATACCATGGAAAACTGTTATTCATTATTTTATTTTCAGTTATGTTTGGAATATGTTATTTACTATTTAATTTATATCTCGTTATCCACATGAGTGTGAGTATGGGAAACAGGATATTAGCTGATAATCAAGTAAGTTTGCATCGATTTTGATATTTGCCTACAGTTTGATATAATTTTAATTTAATTTGTTTTAGCTCGTACAGAAATATGTGATTAAACAAAATAGTGCACTGGCGCTAGATTCTCAAAATTCATATGCTAGGTAAGATTTATTAAATTACTACACTACATTGGTATTAATTTTCTCCTGTTTAGTTGGGTTTTAATATTGGTTTTTGATATTTGCTTTATATTTTATGTTATATGCACTAATTTTAATTATAATTTTGGTTGTATTTTTAACAAAGGAAAATGAAATTAGAACAGATAAGCTAGAAATAACGTCGATGGAACACATCTCAACTAAAGTTAATCTGACTAACAACAATAACTCGCTACAATAGCTAACATCTAAATTACTAATATATAATTAATGTAGAATAGAATCCTAATTTCTGTAGTCAATTAGATATTTTGAATATTATTTTTAAATAAATTATTATTTTGTAGTCTAGCAAGTTGTACCAATTTACTATTTTACCTCTCAGCGCGCTGAAATTATGAAATTATGAACATTTTTTTATTTATTTAAAAGAGAACTAGGTAACACAGTAAATAAACATAAAGGAATTGATTTTAAAAAGCCATCAAACCATTTGTAAATTATCCCATTTTATCATTTTTGTTTTATTTTTGCTTAAAAAATTGAGTTAAGTACCCATCAGACAAAATTTTCTTACTAATTGATTTTTTTTTCTATTTTCCACATATTTGCAACTATGAAACTTCAAATTAATATTTGCAATTCATGATATCAATACCTGAACAACGCACATAAATATCTATAAACTTTAACTATTTCGTTATAAAAAAGTCTGCGATCATCATTTAGTTTACATCGAACATTTTATACTATTTGATTAACTAAATTGTGTTGTTTCATGAAATTTGTTTGTGTAAGTATAGCATAGTAAAGTTTTTTAACTTTATTTTTTATTTTTGTTTTCCCAATAATTAACATGCATTCCTAAGTTTCTGCTAAGACTTCCATTTGACATTACAGATTATTACTGCAGAGAAAAGACTGAAAGGGATGTTGGTGTTTAGGTATGACGTCGGTTAAAAACCGGGAAATTTAGTATTACAGCCTAAAGTTCTATATTTCTTTGCTCATATTTTAAATTTTTTAGGACCTCATAATTTGCAAAAAAAGTAGGAACCACGGAAGCGGATTAAAGATTTTCTTCTTTATTACTGGAACTTTTTATCATGAAAACTCAATTTCAAATTGAACAAACATCTTATATGTAAATTTTGAGCAGGAAGGTTGCCATAAGTATCCAAGAAGGTCTCGTATTTGAGAACACTAGGAACGAATAGTATTACCTGCAATTTAGGATAGGAATTGTTCTTGGGTAATTACCTAAAGATTATATTTTAAATTTGAGCTCATTCAGATCATTGGAACCCGAGATTTGTAAACAATTCTGGTTCATGAGAGTTCCATGATCCCATGGTCCTGAGATCAATTGTTTTAAAGACTGTTCTTGGGAACTTACCGAAAGCTTATTTTTCGAGTTTAAGCTTATGCCAATCATTACAGAACTCGAGATTCTTGAAAATTCTTGGGACATAATCAAAACAGCTCCCAGATCCCGGGGTCCTATAGAATTGAATTTTGCCAGGAAGTGTTCTTCGGTACTAAGCAAAAGCTTATATTCAAATTCTAGGCCTATTCGAATCAATAGAAAAAGAAAGTATTAAAAAGAGCTGGTAAGTTGGTATGGAAACCCCCAGAAACCATCGACCGATTTGACCCATTTACGAACCTGACCGTACTTTTGCCGATAAATCCTTCCATACCAAATTTCAGCCAAATAGGAAAAGAATTACGTGAATATCGTGTCCACAGACATTCACTTACGTAAATACTAGCACAGAAAAAGAATTTTATACAGATGACCGACTACTTAGAACAAATACTTTGATGATTTTTAGTTCACGAGCAAACGATAGGTGGCGCTGAACTTACGGGCATTTGCATGGTATCACTTTTTCAAGTACTTCCTGAATAAATAGTTATATATTATATTATATTACTAATTACTGGTTTGATTGAACATTTAAAAATTGGATTTAATCCTCAATTTAGGCACTTTTCGGGGTGAAAAGCTCGATTGAACAAGCTCATCTTCATATTCTTTTTCTGTGGTACTAGNATACATACATACTTGCACATACATACACATACATAGACACACACACACACACACATACGGCATACAGGATTTTGTTTTTTCGCGTTTCAGATCAAATTGGGCAACTTTCCCGAGGGACCAAAATTCTTCAAATTTTACTAGACACAAGAGTTTTATAGGATAGAACTAGTATAAGAAAGACCATTATATTGCTTGTATCCAGCAGAGCCGAAAACTCTGTATTTTTGAGGAATTTAGAAGTCCTTGGAAACTCCTTTGTTCTTAGCAGATTCTAATTTCTCTCACATCTTTGTAAAGCAATTGGACAGCTCTGAAGTTAGCACTAAGCTANATATAAAGAAAGTAACGGGGTTAATTACTAACGCGAGATACTCTCGGATTAATCCGCTGTTATTAGAATTATTTTTGTATCTAAGTCATTTATTTCTTTTTGCACCTGAAAACTACTACCTACGTTATTTTAGGAGGTGATAGAAAAAGCTTTTTGCTGTATGCTAAAAATGTTAGTATAAAAATTAATGCAATGCAATTCACATATCTTTTTTAATCCAATATTTTTGGTTTTATCGCCTCCTAAAATTATATTCAAATACAAAAAGAAATGGCTGAGATATAGAAATAATTCTAGGATCAGCGTATTAATCCGAGAAAAGCTCGGCTTCATAGTTAACCATGTAAGAGCCTATTACATACTACAATTTTAAAAATTGTAGTATGTATTAGTAAGAGCCAAATTAGTTTCAAATCTCTAAGTTGAAGTGTCAGGCTTAAGTAAAAAAGGTTTTTAGTTTCCTTATAGTTCTATTTGCCAAAATTAAATTTGGTTTGTTAAAAACAATTGTTGAAGCTAGAGGCAACAGCCAATTGCTGAACGATTTTTCATTTAGTTGTCCTATTTATAATTGACGATAATCGTTAAAATCCAAAAAAAAGTGAACTTACGGAAAACTTTCCATGAATTGATCAACCAGTAATAACCAGTAATACAAATACTTTGAATCAACCTAGATGTTATGTAACTTTTTATGATCTTAGTAGTTAAACAAAGTAATTTTAATGGAAGCCGGACTTTAGATACAAAATATGATGAAGACATCGAAGATGATGAAGCATAATGGATAGGCAATGAATGCAGGTGAACGTTTCTGCAACACTCCACCAGTAGCACTAAAAAAATTAGTCACAATTTTTGTGTGGTAAAATCAGAAATTTCACCAGGTCAAATGTTCTCTGAGAGTTTGTATAGAATGGGTCTAGGTCATTGGGTCAACGTACATTACGGCAACGTACGTTTGGCCAACGTGCATTAGGCCAAATGGCCGTCTCTTGTATAGAATAACATTCATATGATGAGAGAGTGCATGTAGCAACAACCTTATTACAGCAGCCGAAGTCAAGCGAACATCGCTGGGTTGCGCTGTATGTTTCGCGTAACATAACATAACATAGCGTTTTTCGTATGGGTTCAGCCGCTGTGAATTCAACCTGGGCCAAATAATGTCCATTTCTTTATGAAAGTGGTAATTTTTATGATGAATTTTGCTGTTAGGTTGTACCAAACACTAGCTAATTTCTAGTGCTCCTTTCAAGACTACACGAAAAAACAGCGTACCACAACGTTTTTCGCATAAGTTCTGCTGATGGGTGGAATTTCTGAAAAAAACTCCAGCAGTAACAACCCAATTATGGAATATAATTATGGAATATAATTATGGAATATTATTTCTTGTATAGGTATGTTCCCGTTAATTGGAAGTCGCTTGGGACCGGCTTCCAATTAAAGAGAAAAAATTACATTGATCAAGATAGCAGAGAAATACATTTTTCCTCGTTAATTGGAATTTCGTCCAATTAACGAGAAAATTCCATAGAAAATTCGTATTAAC